>NAGG01000191.1:0-211365 GCA_003031705.1 Calonectria naviculata | reverse complement strand
GTGCTATCCTGTTGGATTTGTATAAAGACAGGATGCATGACGCCTTGCTTTTTGCATTTCAGATCTTCTCGTCTTCTACAACCTCATCTCACCCCCTTCCCTCCCCCTCCATCCCCTACCCAATTGTCTTGCCTACTCTGGGATTGAGACATAACTCCAGCCAATATGGCGAGCGTTAAACCAAGTCCCACCTCGTCAGGGGGACCTTCCCAACGCGCCTCATTGGAGAAGGCCGGTCATGCCTCACACGCTGAGGGTGTCGACAATGGTACCGGTGAGATCTATCATGTCACCACCGCTGGTGAGCTCCACCGTGAGATGTCCATCCGATCCATCTTCATGCTTGGTATTGGTGGTGGTATCGGCACGGCGTTGTTCGTCAGTATCGGCGGTACTCTCAACTCCGCAGGTCCTGCCGGTTTGCTTCTCGGTTTCCTCGTCTACAGCGTTGTCCTTGCGAACATCAACAATTCCATGGCCGAAATGACAACATACATGCCCATCAGCGGTAGCTTCATCCGCTTGGCCGGTCATTGGGTCGACGACGCTCTTGGATTTGCCGGTGGCTGGAACTTTTACATCTACCTTGGTCTCATTGTGCCCTTTGAAATCACAGCTTTGAGTCTGGTCCTGTCATTCTGGAGTGCCAATATTCCTGCGGGAGCTATTTGTGGTGCTTGTATTGTGCTCTATATGTAAGTTTGCATCTTTTTTCGAAGGAAACTGGAGCTGGTGTCAGCGAAAGGGAAGGGTACTAACGCGAGCTTCCATTTTCCAGTGTCATCAACATCTTTGCGGTTAAAGTCTACGGTGCGGCTGAGTTTTGGCTTTGCAGCGGCAAAGCGCTGCTCATGGTCATCCTCATGATGTTTACGCTAGTCACCATGTGCGGCGGCAACCCCCAACATGACGCCTTTGGTTTCCGACACTGGAATAATCCTGGGGCATTCGTTGAATATTACAGTACAGGCAATACTGGGAAGTTTGAAGGGTTCCTCACCGCTCTGTGGTTTGCGTCCTTCACTTGCGTGGGACCTGAATTCCTGAGCATTGCGGCTAGTGAGGTTAAACACCCTCGTACCTATGTTAAGAAGGCCTACAAGGCCCTGTTTGCCCGTATCATCATCTTCTTCATTGGAGGCTGCCTAGCCGTCACCATCATTCTTTCGTCCAACGACAAGGCCCTCGAAGCTCTCTACCAGCACGGTAGCGGTGAGACTGGAAGTGCTGCCGCTTCGCCCTACATCATCGCCATGGAGAACCTCGGAATTCGCGGCCTGCCTCACTTGATTACCGCCCTATTCGCCACCACAATTTTTTCTGCTGGTAACACCGTCCTCTACAGTGCCACTCGATGCCTTTATGGCCTGTCTCTGGAGGGTCGTGCACCCAGGTTCCTGCAGAAGGTCACCAAGTCTGGCACCCCCATTTACTGCTTTGGTATCACTATGATCTTCCCTCTACTGTCCTTCCTGCAACTTGGAAGTGGTTCCTCCACTGTTCTCACCTGGCTCGTCAACCTCGCTACTGGCGCCACCCTGATCTACTTCATTACCGCTCTCATCACCTATATCCGCTTCCACCGCGCCTGTCAAGTTCAAGGTTTCAGCCGTGACAAGTTGCCCTACAAGGGCTGGTTCCAGCCTTACGGCGCATGGTTTGCTCTCATTTTTGAGATCGTTATCATCGTTTGCTATGGTTACCGCTCACTAAAACCCTTCAGCGTCAGTGGTTTCGTTACTGCCTACTTCATGCCCTTATTCGTTCCGTGCTTGTTTATCGGATGGAAGGTTATCAAGAAGACCAAATTCATCAGAGCCAAGGATATTGACCTCATTTGGGAGGCGCCTCTTATCGATGCATATGAGGCTTCGCTCGAGGAGGCCCCTGTTGGGTTCTGGCGGGACGTTTGGCTGATGTTCCGAGGCACTAAGAAGCGCGGTACGGGCGATGTTTAAGGCTCATCATATATAAGCGCTTGGAGCCTGCTCAGTAGCATTGGATTTTAGGCTCAAGACTAGTATATACCTTATAGACAAATAGATTCTATCATGAACTTTACATAGAATTATGTTAAAAACCCTGTTCAGCTGGCTGTGTTAGCGCAGAGACTCACGCGTAATTGTGCTCGAGCTGAGCCATCACATGAGGTTCAAGGAGTCGACAGGTTTCTTGAACTCCAGCAGTTGCAACTCAGTTAATCTTTGGGCAAAGACCGAAGTCGCGATGATCAATGGTTCATTTGAACCCGAATGTATCTTCCCCTCACCTACTTTGAATCATGATGAAGCAATGGCTATATTTATTCAATTTTCTCATTCAAGATACAACGAAAAAAGCGGGTTCTGTGGTCTAGTTGGTTATGGCATCTCGTTAACACCGAGAAGGTCCCCGGTTCAATCCCGGGCGGAATCACATTTTTGCCCCGGTCAAGGTTTTTTTTTCTTACGATTTTCTTGATTGAGGGCAATTCCTACGGTTTTCAAGGTTTGTAATCATCAATGATACCAAAAGGACATACTCAAAATCCTGTGGTAATGAGCATAATTGCGATTATGACGGGTGAAGTCCAGAACAAACACTTGTTGAACGCAGTACGGCAAAATCTCGGCCTTATGATCGCTTGTGTGTGATTGGCGTTGCTCTTCGGGTAATGCCCCTCTACCTTGCCAGCCACTAACTAGGCATCCCTTTCTACAATTTCACTCACAGCATTGTCTCCATGGCTCACCATCTTCCTATGTCACGATATTCCAATTGTTGATACGGGAAGATTTGTCATAAACATGGGATCATTCGACTGCTTTTGTGCAATTTGCGGTGCCTCCCTTGGGTGGCCCCAAATTGGGTCGTCAAATCCACGAGCTCTAGCACGACGTGACCGCCATGTGGCTCGAAAAAGATCCAGGATAGACAAGGGAAATGATTTAAGAACAGACGACTGCGTCTCTGATTCCGAGTCCGAGGGCGACGAAGAAGAAGAAGAAGAAGAAGAAGAATGGTATCGGGAAGATGAAGACCGCAGCTACGATCCACGCATTGTGAGCGGCCGAACCTTGGCGTGGTTGAGCGATGTCCGATGTCTAGGCTTCAACCCAAACGTGAGCGGAGTAAAGAGGTGAGATGGTAACACGCAAGAAGGGGAAAATACCTTATTAAAAATAACAATTAGGGCCTTTCTTACTGGCCCTGCAAGTTATAGCGACCATGTAAGTTCGCGGTGGGGTGGAGTTTCCAACGAGCTAATCAAAAACACCTGTGCAGGGTGCCATTGAGGCTGCCCCGGGAAATGGTAAGCTAAACCCTGGACGTTTACCTCGGGATGTTTCTAATAATTCACCCCTGAAGATCCCAGCCAGCCTGACAAATCGGAATTTGATTGGTCAGTCGCATCGTGATGAACCGGCAACTCCTCTGACATGTTCCAGTTACGAGGCGTGCGACCCAAGTAGAATGGCAGTGTTCCCTTTCCATAATGCGTGCTATGAAGTTCTAGTACGAGCAATTTCTCCTGAAATTGAAACATGTCAATTTGACAAGGATGTTCTTTATGATGTCATGTCACGACTCAGCCAGAGACATCGAGGTTATCTCAATGTAGACTATGGTAATATCTCGGGCATTGATCAGTTCTGGGAGGCAATTCCGGGAGAAGAGGTCAGACTTCAAGATTTTTTCAGCCTCTATTGGATATACTGACTCGCTTCATAGTTTTCTGTCTTTAACCCTCTTCAGGTGGATGACTTTCGTCAATGTCTCTCTAAACAGATAAGTCCGGCGTCATTTCCAACCAGTGGAAGGATCACAATTTCGGGACCTTTGAACGAAGGTAGCGACTGTTTTTCAACGCTCACGCCTCTTATCATTCTCACCATATTGAAGTATTTACCTGGAGATGATATCCTAGCTCTTTCAAGCATATCTCGACCCGTCTATCACGCCAGCAGTCACAATGATTTCTGGAAACGACTGCTTCTAGATTCCACACCTTGGCTCTGGGATCATGATGAGATCTTGAAAGAGGAAGGTCTAGCTCAATTGAACTGCAAGAAGTTGTTCGTGTGGCTGAGATCTGTAACCACTCCCAGATACGGAACCAATGCCCCATTTTTTGCCATTGCGAACCGCCGTCGTATATGGGGTGCATGCATGCAGATCTCAAATCATTACTCTGAATTGGAAAAGAGGGAAACTCCTGAACAACCAGATCGAGCTTTGATTGAGACGTCACGTTGTCCATATATCGTCAAAGTGTCACATTTAAACTCGCCCGATGGGCTAAGAATCGAAAGACTCCTTTGGTTTCATTCTCAGGAGGAAATCTACGATTCTTCAACTGTCATTGAAACCTTTTGGGATGTCAGAGGCGCTCTAATCGGCATCGGTCTTGTCATAGGCGCCAGTCAAAGGATCTTGGGTTCTGCTGAGACAGGGCCCGGACAATCGAAAGTGGCAGTACAGATCAAGGCTGGAGAATCGATATCCGCAATTTACATTCACTTACGGTCTACAGAGGAATCGGGAAACCAGAATTTGATTTTCATTCAGGGTGTTAGTGTGAGTGTCGACCTTCCATGGGCTGGGTAAAATGGTCTAAGTGGTTCAGATTGTTCTTTCCTCCGGTGCTAAATACGAGCTTGGCGACACCGGAACTACGTATGGTCTTAGACCCCTCGTTGTCTCGGACGCGCATTGCCTCCTTGGTCTTGAAGGTCACTTTAGTTCGGTATGTGGTCCAATGGTCCGCTGAGCCTGCATCTTATCTAATGGGCGGCGTTAGGATGGTACTTTTGTGCGGCTGGGTATTATTGAATGCCCCAGAAGGTCAAAACAAGACTCCAAGTCTGCATTCACGTATGAAAATATAGGGAACCGATTGGTCTGGGGATCCTCCTACCGTGTCCCAACTAGAGGCGCTTCGTACAGCGATTCGGCTCCAGCTTGGTCGCATCCATCATTGGAGCTCTTACCTTTATTTCCAAGTTCTCTTATTGAACCAGAGGAAAACATTCTCCCTTATCATATTCTCTTATGGGCAAAAGACGCAGAAGAGTTGGTGAAAATATCTTGCGTGTCTGCACTCTCGACATCCTCCGGCCTGCTCAGCCTTCGTGCTGAATTTGTACAGAGGTATTGGGAGCCGAAAAGACATATTGGAGGGGGTCCAGAAGAGTGGCCAGAAGGTCAAACAAGCCACCTTAATATTGATGGCGCAGGTGGTGAAGTAATCACTGAGATTGGAGTTCCCAAATGCGGAATATTAACTGGGATAATGGTGCGTGCCTCGCCCCCTGACAAATGTTCTATAGCATGATCATTAACTTGACAAAACAGCTCGGTACTAACAAGGATGAACGAGAGGTATTGGGTGGTTTAGAGAATCAAGATTGGGTTATTGAGAAAGTCCCAGAAGGAAGATGCATCATTGGGATTGCGGCATCATTTCTTTCCAAGGGTGAAACAGTAGTAAGTCGTTCAGCTTGGCAAGCCGGTGGTCTTAGGGTTGCTAATCCTATTTACCAGACACACGAAACAATGAATTCTCTCCTCATGCTCCATATACCCTTGCCTGATAATGGCGAACGGTCATGAGCCTTCCACAGCCATAAATAAAGGATTGTGCACGGTATAGTCATTTTTGAAAGACGAACTGTTGAATTATTTACACGCACAAGATTGCTTCTTGTCAGATTAAATGACGCCTGAGCGAAATTGGTTATGTCTCGTAGTTCTCATATTACTCGTGTATTATACATATATACTCCCACCCATTTTCATAGACTATGAGTGATGCTCCTTGTCTTGGTCCTTATTCACCACCGCCTCATCCTCGTTGACATTCATGCCCACGGTAATATCGGGCGCAAGTCCGTCCTTGTTTGCGATCGGAGGACCAGTGAAGTTCTTGCGAGCATAGGCGAAGTACCAGACGAAGGCAATAGCGGCAAATCCAGCAAACACAACGGAAGCGTAGTTCATTGAGCTGGCATCCACGGGGATGGAAACGGGCATACAGAAAAGTACAATGGCAAGAGCGATCCAGAGAATGCAGATGACATTGAGAACGGTGCCAAACTTTCCGAGTGAGTAAGGTGAGTTGCGAACTGCCTCGCGGCGGCGGACCAGGTTGACCAAGACAGGTACTCCATAAGAAGCGTTGAGACAGATGGTGGCGACACCGGTGAATGAGTTAAACGCAGCCGACGATCCGAAATAAATGCAGCCCAAGACACAGTCGACCATGGTGGAGAGGAATAGAGCCCACAAGGGCATGTCGAGGCGGTGATTGACACGGCTCCACAGCTTGTAGCCGGGAATGGCCTTGTCTCGAGCAAATGCATAGGTACATCGAGATGCAGCAGTCAGGGCGCCAATTCCGGCAAACATGAGGATACCGAGAATGAGGAAGAGCAGGCCGAAGCCACCGGCGGCAGAACCAGTGACGGTCTTGAAGAGGGTGCCAATTGGCTGTGAGTTGGCGACTGAGAGGAGCATCTGCACGTCAGGAAGCACGAAGAGGATGGGGATCAAGTAAATGACACCGGTGATGCCTGCAGCCAAAACAGACAGCACAATGGCTCTCGGGACTTCGCGCTCGGGGTTTTGGACCTCTTCACACATGGCTGCGACCATGCCGTAGCCTGTCAGGGTATATGCGGCTATATGCTTAAGCGTCAGTGCTGAACAGGCTAGGGAAATAAATACGAGACTAATACATACGCTGCAGCAACCCGACGAAAAAGGACCAGCCGTTTGGCCAGCCACTCGCGGATGCATCGTAGTGACCAAAAACGAATTCGCCCGACCGTCGGTGATCGGCCATGGTGAGGAGGGTGACGAGGATAATGACGACACTCGCGGCGGTCCAGTAGATGCAAACCTTGTTGATGAGATCCAGGTAGCGCGAGCCAAATGCATTGACCAGGGCGCAGACGAGCATGACGGCCCAGAAACACAGGATGGTCTGCCATTCGTTTGCGACAAAGTCCTCGTTGAAGATGGTGATGGCGCTGAGGATGAGCTGGGCGCCCGAGAAGTTGATGGACAGGGTGACGGTCCAGTTGCCGACCAGCGTGAGCCAGCCGTCGACGAAGCTCACCATGGGCGCATAGCGAGGCGAGCTGAGCATGGCGGACCAGTAGTAGACGCCGCCGGCCGTGGGAAAGACGGCGCAGATCTCGGCCAGCGAGGCGGCGATGCACAGCGAGATGATTGAGACAAGGACCCAGCCCCAGAGGATGGTGACGGACTGGCCGTTGGTGAGGGTGATGTACATGGTCGTCGACAGACCAAAGGGCACCGCCATGATGGCAAACGACAGGCCGAGGATGCTCATCATGCTGAGGTTTCGCGGCAGCTCGGCCTTGTAGCCCAGCCGCGCGAGCGCCTGGTCGGCGTCGTCGCTGCGGCCATGTTCAACCGTCATGGCGACGACGCGTCTGTGGAATTTGGAGAAGAAGACGTGAGGGGAATTGAAAAAAGCTTCCTTGGGTCGAATTGGCGAGGGCGTTGGATTGATGAGAGACGGACACACGCACGTCGACCGGATGGGCTGCTCGGCGCAGGGATAAAGGATCAAGCGGGAGAGATGGCGGGAAGGGATTGAAAAGAAGGGTTCAGCAAAGCTTCAAAAAAGAGTCAGAGCTTAAGCTGGCAGCTCTGAGCTGAGGTCGGGTCGTCGGTTCGGCGAATGCGGAGGACGGCGTTCCCCAGAAATCTGGGCTGGCCCGTTGCGGTTAGAGCATCCGAGGTTCCACAGCAGCTGGGTGTGAACCTGTCGACATGTGTGTGTGCGTGTGTGTGCCTGCGTCTGTGCCGATTGAGATTGGTTTTTGCAGTGACAGCTTTGGGGGGCAATTAGCTGGGCTTTCTTGGCTGCCGGGGGTGCGAGTAACTTTAGCAAGCGAGAGGCATATTAGTGTCGAGCTGCATCACGACGAAAACGGCTTTTGGAGGGTGGGCGTTGAATGAAGCTTTTTTTTTTTTTTTGCCTCCTTTTCTTTTTCCTTGATTGATCTACATACACATATGCACACAGCAAGTACTGCCCGGACAAGGAGGCGGTGTCTTATCTCTCGTTTCTCACTCCTATTTCCTGATTCCGAATCCCTCGCCTCTCTCCTAGTGCCACACACGCGACACCCATCGATGATTCGCCCCACACAATGATAAGCATGGGCCGTCGCCCAGATCGTGTCGTTGCATTTCCCACAGGTATCTATTGGTAATGGGCCCACCCTGGAAATGGGTCAGCCGCTGGCGAGGCCTCACTGGACGGCCTTGGCTCGGAGGGTGGAGTGCTTTAGGTTCTCGAGCTGGGCCTGCGAGCATGGGGAACGAGCGGCATTTCGACGAGGCTTTTCTCCCGGGGGGCTCCTCTGATCTGGCTTAGGGCGTACTCGACGCCTTCTACGTCGTACATGGGCAGCCAAGTGCAGTGCGGTGCATGCTGCTGCGTCCCCATCATCCCCATCCCCATCCCATCCCCCTCGCTGCAATCCTGCCTCCCGTCCCTGGTGCCGTGTCCACCGCCGCTAAAACCAGGCCGATCCCCATGGATTCCCGTCTTGGCGGCCGTGAGCTTTGCTTTTGGGGGACACACTACGGTGCGTTTTCTCCATGCATGGTGACCTACGCCCAGTCGGCATCTGGCGGGACGTCGCATTCAGATGGGTTAGGGCGGTTACAGGACAGGTGACGGCCCACGTGAATCGCCGCGGATGCAGAGGATGTGACGCGACGGACCTTCTGGAAATTTGCCTGAAACAAGAGCTGAGCTGGTGCGGATGAGGAAACTTGGTCGGTTGTGTGGCGTCGCACAGAAAAAATGGCCCGTTTGGGTGTCAGGCTCCGAGGGGGATCCAAGCCGGGGTTGACGCGATTACGAAAAGTTCAATCGAATCATGGACGCCACTTTGCATAAACATTCTAAATAGACCATAAATCATTGGTAAAAAAGGACGCGAGACGTGATACTTGTGCAATTATCGTGGTACGTGTGAGGGAGTAGACCAGATATCGACAAGACAAGAATTGGCAATTGGCTCTTAGACGACTCAGTGCTGCTAGACTAGATGTTATTATTGCCATAATTTCTTATGGACTATGCGACTAAAATGCGCAATCAGGTATTAAGCGTGATTGAGGGCTTATGGTACATGAGCAGAGACCCGAAAATTTGAAGCTATTCGTGTTCAAGTGTCTAGGGTAAGTGACGTGAAAATCTGGATGTGCCCTGGGACATGTCATTGCATTTATACGCCAATTCCAGAATTCCAAACGCTTCTCTCATATTCTTCAAATTGAAAATCATGGTGGAAGTTTGTCGTCACTTGATCGACATATTGAACCCTAATTCAACCCGATTTTGTCTCATCCATGAGATGTGGCGTTTGCCTCAGATTAGCGAATGCCCATCAAACCCTCATGCGTGTCATGTTGTTTGAGACACGGAATCGACTTAGCTGGATCATTATCAGCAAGCGCGTTTTTAACTCCTATTTTAGTAAATTATAACATTAATAGCCGTCTCCGATGCTTTCGCGATGACAAATGGGCCTTGACTGGATTTCACATTTTCATTGCGTTGGGATTTAACATAACCGGGTATAATTCTAATAGGCGTGCATAGTTGGAGCGAATGACTGGAATTTGGCATGGGGTATTAAAATGAAGTGTCATTAATGACTGGCCTTGTTATCAAACAAAATTTAGATGAGAAAATGACTATTAGTATCGTGGCAACACAATCCTCAGATGAGTACCAAAATTTATCTCTCCGCCATGTCAAATATTGAATGAGCTATAAATGACTAATGATAATCACTTAAAGTGATTGGGATCAACTATTTAACTGATATTGTGTTGTGCGAGCAAAGTATTGGATTCGTGAGCTAGGAAGATTGAACATGGCACACGAGTCTTGGATTCTTGGTAAACGTATGGTAATGAATAATTCCAAATTTGAAAGATAGGTCAAAGGAAACCATAGTAGTTAAATAAGTTGGCAGACTCTCCTATATGACGGAAGTAACTCGACTTGCGATGATCTCATCATCATCCTGGATGGCGGAATATGCAGCAGGATGAGACAGGCACAGGCTAGCGCCCCTGTACAAGAACCCCCGTGCCGGAAATATTCGGTATTACCAGGAATACAGCTATTACCCCAGATCTCTTTACCCCAATCTCTGGGAAAGATGCAGCCCTCTCAATCAATCCCCACGGCATAACTTGGTCATACTTCTGCATATGATTGGCCGAGGGCATCTGTCATTAGACGAACACCTTTCCCATCGTGGGTTAGCATGGTGGCTTAATCAAGATCGCCTATGGTACTTAGAATTGGATGGGTTGGGTATGTTGAGTCAGAGCGATTCTTGACTAATGCTGATTGACAACCAGCACACAGTGGCAGTATCTCGGTGGGTCGCTGGCACCGGTAGAAATTCATGAAGGTGTAGATGTAGATATAGTATATTTCTTTTGAAAGAAACCGAGTGAATTTATCTAACTCCATTATGGGTTTGAAGTAGCCAGCTGATTTCGTTCCTGTCATGAATAGGGAGGTGGAATTTTTCAGAAATGCTGCAGGAAAGATTGGCTGGAATTCGTACAAAGCGCATATATAATAAAAATAGTGCATTAATTCCATTTCATATTATTACATATGCATGTTAATGCCTAGATCAAATTTGATTGATCTTGGGGATCTAATACCCTCGGCCTCCAACATCATGACAAGGCTTTTTGCAATCACGGAAGCGACAGCTCCTTTCTTATAGGGATATTGGGTAACTTGATTATGTATATATTCTATAGGCTCATGGGATCACTGTGAATTACGAATATTTCAGCAAAACATGCGCTTCTCTAAAATCTTTCTACTTTCTCGACATGGGACTAACTTTTCCATCTCTCGCTTTTGACCTCACAACTTCGTTTCACAACCTCGAAAATCAGACTGGACATATGGTTTGAGGAGAAGGAGTGATGGAAAGGGATGTAGTTAACTAAAGGTATTGGCGAAGCGTGGATGCTATGCATCTTGGCTCTGAAACCACTTGTTCGAATTAATTCGTACTTTATTGTCGTCTCGGAGAATGAATAAACCAAATGAACTCTGATGAGTTGCAGAAAAGAGAGAGAGAAGTTGTGCAAGTGAGTCATTGGACTGGCTGTGGTGGAAATATCAATATGCCAGCGTGTATTGCTCAGTTTTCTTCGTTTTGATAGTGGAAACTCCGACATATTGGCCCAGTTTCACTTTCCGTTTGGAAATATTTACACGTTTAACTCATGATTATCGCTGCTCAGTAGAAGATTGAGATCATTACGGTCGTATGGGCCTTGTTTTGTTGGGCAAATTGCCGGAGCCAAGCTCCCGATGCATGTTCGGTTTCTTCAGCCAAATGCTATTGCGCCGAAGGAGAAAGTCACCATGATTTTGAATTTTCATGTTTCATCAAATCCAGCTCATGACAAACTGGGCTGATTAAGAAGCATCATTCGTTTGTGCGTCTGGCCAGTGAATGTGATTCCCCAAGAAGCAGCAGCGAGAGCGTCGCATTGTAGTGCTTGCGGGCGCCGATGTCAGCGGAATCGGCAAAAACGCGGAGATGACCCTGTTTCCGAATGCAGGTCGCCCTTCATGTGAGTAAGCCTCATTTATCTCGCATAAGGTGCGATCCGAAATCGGGTATCATTTCGGCTGGGCATGTGGGATGAGCGAATCCCCAAAAGGCATTTAATGGCTCGGTTGGCCAATGCCTGCATAACTAGAATGCTTTAATAATAGTCAAATTTTTTATACCTAGCCACATATCATGAAAGGCGGAAATTGTTAGCCCGCAGAGCGAGAGAGGTCTTCCTGGTAGCTCCCGGGACAAGGCGTTGAGTCTGTTTCTTCACCCCGCATGTGTGGGATGAGGAGAAACACTTTGGGGTATCGCTGCAAGGTTCAAAGCCCCTGAAAGACCCCACGCAATCAGGGTGAGCCAAGCTCGACAATCCAAAGCTTCCGACTGGGTAGAGATTGTCGTGGTTACGCTGATGGGTGGTGGGGCCATGATGGTGTAAGAGCGTGGGGCAGAGACGTGATCGCGACATTGTCGAGCTGGCCATGAGTGCGTATTGCAACCACCAAGCACGCGTAAGACCTCAGACGCGCTAGAATGATGTCACGCAGCAATGTCCTAGCGTGCTCAATCGCACAGGGACCGGCAATGAGAAAGAGGCAGTCCGGGAGTTGAATAATAAAGGATTGGCTTGGCTCATGTTGCGCCGGCCGTCTTCGTGCACCTTCGATAAAAGTTTCTCTCTATAAGCCATCATGACGGTTGTGATCCAACAGAACGGCACACTCGGGTCTAAACTCCCCGAGAAGGCTGGCGTGCAGCCCCAATTGGAGCCTAGCGTGCCTGTTGAGGTGGTGATCCAAGCTTCCGAGGCTAAGAACAGCCCTCCGGTCGCAAATGGTGCAAACGGAAAAGTCACCACCTCGCCATACGATAACCCTCGTCTCACCCTGGTGGATAGATTTGTTGATGAACCCCGACCCTTGAGAGTGGCGGTAATTGGAGGTGGCCTCGCCGGTATCCTGGCCGGAGTGTTGCTGCCCAAGAAGGTGCCTGGGATCCAACTTACGATTTATGAGAAGAATGCAGACCTTGTACGTACGATGTGCGCATTCAAATCAGAACATTCTTTGCTGAAAGTTTTCTAGGCTGGTACCTGGTTTGAGAACGTTTACCCAGGCGTGAGATGCGACATTCCTTCGCACGTCTATCAGTCGACGTTTGAGCCCAAGACCGATTGGTCGGATTTGTTTGCCCCAGGAGCCGAAATTCGAGACTACTGGCATGGCGTCGCGCGCGGGCACGATGTCTACAAGTATGCAAAACTCAGCCAAAAGGTTGAGGGCACCACATGGGACGAGAACGAAGGCGTGTGGGTGATTAGAGTACGGGATTTAAAAACGGATCAAGTTACAGAGACAAAGGCAGAGTTTGTCGTCTCTGCCATTGGCAGATTCAACGCCTGGAAGCTGCCCGACTACCCTGGCATATCTGATTACAAGGGCTTGCTCCGCCATGCCTCCAACTGGGACCCCTCATTTGACCCCAAGGGCAAAAAGGTTGCCGTTATTGGAAACGGCGCAAGTGGAATTCAAGTTGTCGCCAATTTGCAAAAGGTGGTTGGCAGACTGGACCACTACGCGCGCAACAAGACTTGGATCGCCGCATCATGGGCGGGCGACGACCGGACACTTGAGGCTCAGCCATATACGGAAGAGCAGAAGAAGCAGTTTACAGACGACCCCGAGGGCTATCTAAAATTCAGAAAGACCTTTGAGGACAAGTACTGGCGCAAATTCGGCACCTTCTTTAAAAACGACAAGGATAATGCGGCGCTCCGGGAGAAGTTCATCGAGATTATGAGAGAGCGACTCGCCAAGAAGCCCGAGCTGCTAGACGACATTATCCCTGACTTTTCGCCAAACTGCCGTCGGCTAACGCCCGGCCCAGGATATTTGGAGGCTATTTCAGAGGACAATGTCGATTTCATCAGGACGAGAATCAAGAGATTCACAGAGACTGGCATTGAGACTGAAGATGGAGTGCAACGCGACGTGGACGCTGTTATCTGTGCTACGGGCGCCAACGTTGACATGATCCCTCCGTTCCTGATCCAGGCTCACGGGAAGGATCTGCAGAGTCTGTGGAAACCAGAGACGGGCCACGGATTCCCATACACGTACTTGGGCCTTGCAACCCCCGGATTTCCCAACTTTCTGTTTGTGCATGGTCCCCAGGCGACAGGTCCATCCGGCACAGTACCGCAGAGCGTCGAGACGCAACTGACATACTTTGCCAAGCTGCTACGCAAAGTTTCCCGGGAGGGAATCAAGTCCATCACCCCGTCCGCAAAGGCTGCAGACGACTTTACCGAGTTCTCTGATGCCTTCTTCGCCAAGACCGTCCTCACAGACAACTGCAGCTCTTGGTACAACGGCGGCCAACCGGGCGGACGGATCCATGGGCTGTGGCCCGGTAGCGCGGCACACCTCACGGTAGTTCGCCGCGACCCTAGATGGGAGGACTGGGAGTACGAGTACCTCTCGGACTCCGGCAACAGATTTGCCTGGTACTTTGGCAACGGCTGGACGAGAGTAGAAACCGACCCGGAATCGGACATGACTCCCTATCTGAAACTGCCCAGCGAGGTAGATCTCAAAAGCTTACACGAGGACTGGTGGGTCGTGCCATAGAAAGGTAGCATTCTCTAGACGAACACTGAATCCCAATTGCAAGAAGTAATGTGCACGCCATTTCTCTCACGCATCGCGACACAAGTCGCCAAAGCTACTACCCACGTGTGGCAGGGATGCTCTCTGCAAGTTAGCCTGAGCCGTGTGCTCACCCTTGTCAATGTGGGTCATGAGCTTGCGTCCCCGAGCTACGCGCGCGTTGGACGGTTTTGCCGTCTACTTGCTTCCGACCAGAATTGGGTTGCACTTGACATGCGTAGTAACAGCTTTGTAAAAGCCGCTAGCAGGTGTCATGCCGTCTGGATAAGAAAGAGGCGAGGGCGCTACATGGTTCTAGATTTACCACGCAATCCCCCAGCGGCAATGCGTTCGCACTAGGCTCACGAACCGGGGTTATTGAATGTTAGCTGTAGAAGCAACCAGGGCCGGATATGACGTGCTTGCTGGCTTGCTTCGAGACACGGTAGGGTCAGGGACCATTCGGTCGGCACTCAATGCTTGGCCAAATATAAAGATCCGACGGAAGCACTCTAATATAGTGAGAGTTTTGGGATTGCACGCTCGACTGATTTGGACATTGGCCACCGAATTTTGCTGCAACATCAGCCATTACAACTTCTTCAGCACTGTGTCACCATGGCCGTCTCAAATCGGCATACCGAGAGCGATGTTGAGCCTCCCAAGGACCAGCAGCACCCTGGTAAGTATTGAGTCGGTGATAGGGCCATCGGGCATGGGTTGACCATAGCGTAGTGAGGTGGCACAGGTCGACCCTGTTCAACATTACCATCTTGGGTCTTTGCAACTTTTCGGCGCCAGGAATTTGGGGAGCCATGAACTCGCTGGGTGCTGGTGGTGCCCAGTCTCCGAGCCTGGTGAACGCGGCCAATGCACTCACGTTCTGTCTGATGGTCGTGTCTTGCTACTTTTCAAGTGCAATGGTTCGCTACATCGGCATCAAGGGTGCATTGATTTTTGGAACGTATGTATTTTCTTACGGAAATTCTTTGCCTCGCATTATCTAACAGAGGAACAGCCTTGGATACGCTCCTTATGCCGCTGGATTGTACACAAACAACAGATTTGGAACTGAGTGGCTGGTCTTGGTTGGTGCTGCACTATGTGGTATTTCTGCTGGTGTCTTTTGGATGGCCGAGGCTGCCATTGCTATTGCATACCCAGAGCCATGGAACCGAGGAAAGGCTCTCGGATACTGGCTCACTTACCGACTTGCAGGCCAGATTATGGGTGGAGCCATCAACCTGGGATTGAACGCTACGAACGACAAGGCTGGCAAGGTCTCATACACTGTCTACCAGATCTTCATCGCACTCCAGGCTGCGGGACCTTTGGTGGCCTTGCTTCTGAATCCCCCGGAGAAAGTGGAACGCAAGGATGGAAAGAAGGTCGAGCTTCAAATTGTCGAGAACCCTTGGTACGAGATTAAGCAGACTACCAAGCTATTCTTTACCAGAAGGTTCCTTCTTATCATCCTTTTTATCGGTCAGGCCGTGTTTGCTGAAGCGGTCTTCTTCACATACTTGTCTTGTGAGTTATTACGGAAAACGCCTTCTGTTGTTGGGGCTAACACGATTTAGCATGGTTCTCTGTTCGTGCTCGTGCTCTAGGATCGTTCTTGGCCGGTATTATTGCTGTCACCTGTGGAAATCTTCTCGGAGTAAGCACAAGCTGTCCGCTTGGTTTTATAAAGCCGCTAACTTTGATTTTAGTTGTGGCTTGACCGAACTTCAATCTCATTGAAAACTCGAACTCGAGCTTCCTTCTGGGGCGTCGTTACGCTCCAGGGTGCATGGTGGATTTGGGCCACTGTCAATGTTACGAAATACAACAAGTCTAGCCCCACCTTTGACTGGTCTTCTTCTGGCTTTGGCTCTGCTTTTGCCGTCTTTATTTTCCTATCCATTGGCTTCCAGATGAACTACCTCTACTTGTGAGTTAATCTTACGATGAGTGCTTGCTTGATCCAATCGACTAACCTGCTTAGGTACTTTGTGATTCACAACCTCGCCGAGACTCAGGATGAGATTATTCGATACTCTGCCCTTCTACGTGGCACTGAATCGGGATGGCAGGCTGTTAGTTACGGCCTGACTTCGCTTAACCTCTTTGCTCGAGTTGGTGGCGTTTACTTCAATTTTGCCCTATGGGGAGTGGCTATTTTCCCTGCCTGGTTGGTTCTGCGACACTTTGGCGCAGACTCTGTTCCTGGAGACTCAGCTGTGGTTTCTGAATCAGGCGCTAGCCAAAATGATGTCTCCAACTCCGGAGAGGAGTATGAGCATGTGGCCAAGTCCTAGAATTGGATAGATTCGCACAATAAAAATTTGAGATTCGCCTTGAAGGTGAAAATGAGTAATAGAGTTGATAGATATTATGTGAACGAATAGATATGACTCTTGAATGAATTCGTGAACTTATAGTGGACTGAATAGTGTCGGAGCTCTGATCAATCTAAACCCTTGATGCATCATAATTGGAACATGCCATCGGCAATTAACTCGTACCATTCATTCGTCATCCAAGAGCAACTGCCCAGAATACCAGTTTAAGTTTCTCTAGAGTCGTTAGAATCGCCTAATATCCCCAGGTACGGTACATTTTGGGCCCTTTTTGCGACTCAATTCGAAGCCCAATTGGCGTGGGCTCAATCAAGAAATCCCAGCCGAATGGTAAAACAAGTTTTGCCCTAACAAATCACTCTCCTTGACTAGTGCACATGTGCAAAAAGCAACTATCGAGCCTATGGAGGCTTGGCCGGGTATTTGCAACCGAGGTCAGATATGGCGTCATCCCAATCGCCTCCCACAAAGATAGCACCTCTATGGTCTTTCATGCATGCCCCGCATAAAGTGTAGCGCTCCACTACTCCAGCGCAGCGAGTGTGCGTCTTCCCCTCATTCATGTCCACTCGTGGAATAAATGGACATGACTGGCGAGTGTATCATAATCGTGAGAATCACGCAATTTTTGATTCCGATCTGCAGCCGACATGGGGCTTAGTCAGGATGTTTGAAGATAAAGGCTTCTTGAACATTGCCAAATCCTACCATTGTTATAGCGGCAACTCAATTGAACTGTGTTTTAGGGAAAACTGATTTCAAGCAGCAGCAATCATGGCCTCACAAAATGAGAATGCGCAGGGCAAAAAGAACCTCATTGTCAATGCATTTGTTATGATGTGTATGTTGCTATCCGGAGAATTGGAATGAATCTTGATAGGCTTGATGCTGATCTTGGCTCGTGCGAAACAGGCAGTGGACATCAGTCGCCGGGGTTGTGGCGACATCCTGACGACCAATCCTGGCGCTTCAAAGACATTGACCATTGGGTTGAATTGGCCAAACTTCTCGAGGATGCCAAGTTTCACGGAATCTTTATTGCAGATGTCCTGGGTAAGACATGTTGCCCAGTACTTCATAACCTGGCATGGGTTACTGACAATCGCATTGCAGGAGGATATGATGTATACAAGAAGTCCTTGGATCCTGCTGTCATCTCTGGCGCCCAATGGCCCTTGACCGAGCCTCTGGCTGCTGTACCAGCTATGGCAGCTGCAACTAAGAACATTGGATTTGGTGTTACAGTCTCAACCACCTACGAGCAGCCATTCCACCTGGCCCGACGCCTATCCACAGTTGATCATCTGACCAAGGGAAGGTAGGAGTTTGTTGATTACCCTGCAAAATGACCACTGCTAATTCATTCGGCCAAAAGATTTGCTTGGAATGTAAGGGACCGAACATGGCCAAAAGTTTCCAAATACTAATTAGATACCGACTTAGATTGTTACAAGTTACCTCGACTCCGCGGCGAGAAACTTGGGTCGCAATGAGCAACTAAACGTAATAATCCCCGCATGTCCTAATGATTATTTACTGACAATGGATAGCACGACGAGCGATATGCTCAGGCTGAAGAATACATGAAAGTCATGTACAAGCTCTTCGAGTCTTCTTGGCGCGATGATGCCGTGAAACTTGATCGTGAGAAGGGCGTTTACACTTCACCAGAGCTAGTCAGGACCATTGACCACCAGGGAAAATACTTTACGGTCCCAGGCCCGCATCTAGTTGACCCTAGCCCCCAGCGCACACCTCTTTTGTTTCAGGCGGGAGCTTCCCGTGCTGGAAAGGCCTTTGCTGCTCAGCACGCCGAGGCCATCTTTACATCTGCGCATGCACCCGCTGTATGCAAGAAGAACATTTCGGAGATACGACAAATCGCCAAGGATACCTTTGGCAGAGACCCTAGCAATATCAAGGTTCTAGCTCTCGTAACGCCAATCCTGGGTAAGACAGAGGAGGAAGCCTTGGCCAAGTACAATGACTACAAGCAATACGCTTCTCTCGAGGGTGCCCTGTCACTGTTTGGTGGATGGACAGGAATTGATTTGGATCAATATGGAGATGATGAAGAGCTGAGACAGGTTGAGAGTAATGCTGTGAGGTGAGTACAGGACGCTGTGGGAAACAATATTTTATCCTGACACTGCAGCAGATCGACAGTTGAGGGCTACGCCAAGTTTTCTCCAGCCAACTCAAAATGGACTAAGCACACCGTGGCTGAGCATGTCAGCTTGGGTGGTAATGGACCACTGCTAGTCGGTACACCTGCTCAGGTAGCAGACGGCCTTGAGGAATGGGTCCGGGAAGCTGATGTGGATGGATTCAACTTTGTAGGTTTCCATGGCTTCGAACCGATGAGTACCACTAACGGATATAGGCATATGCAGTTTGGCCTCAATCATTCAAGGATATTATTGAGCTGTTGCTTCCTGAGCTTCGCGCCAGAGGCCTGTTTTGGGATGACTACGCTGTTCCTGGAGGTACTTACAGAGAGAACTTTTATGGTTCCGAAGGCTCCAAGCATCCTTTGGAGGAGCATACCGCATCAAAGTACAGATGGGCTGCGGGCGTTGACGCCAAGGATCACAAGATCCCAGAGTAGAAAAAGTGTAGATAAAATGAATAGAAACATGTTGAAAACAAATTGTTCGCGGAACGGCTGAATGGGTCTGGGTTGTTTAAGCGATCAGCTGTGATTGTTGCTTGCATGGCGATGATAAAGTTGACTCGGCCTGTCAGACTGCTAAGCACTATTCGCACAATAGTATTAGGTCCTTGAGTGCTCTCTCGCAGTGATTGGGGACAGAAAGTCGCAGTAGCGAGCTCCGACAGAGTAACAATGGATTTACTAATGCAGCTGCCCATGGAACAAATTTGGGCACATCTGTCGTTTAGTATCTATGTATCTATCTATCTAAAACAAGAAAGAAAATGAAAAAAAAATATAAGGAGTGAATAGAAGAGGATGCGACTAAATAGGAAAAGAAGCAGCTCCGTGATAACTCACTAAACCCTGTAATTGAGGCCTATTCAGTTCGTGAAAACGCTGTTGTTCCCCCATGAAATTTGCCCTGTCTGTGTGACTAAGTTCCTAAGCTAGAAGAACCGGATACATGATGTCGATCAGCTTCTTTACAGCATTCTCACGAACACCATACGTCTCTTTCATAAGAAGGCCCTCCTCATTGTTCACATCAAAGAGAAAGTTCTGGCGGCTTGGTTCCTGGAATGCAGGCCAGCTCAAGGATGTTGCTAAGAGAAAGAGGTTAGTTCCACAAACAATCCTTCCACATATCCACGGGCATACCTTGGTTGCAGTTGGGGGTTAAGTCCGTAAAGAAGCTGACCCACATCCTGCTCATCAAATTTTGCTGCTTTTTGAAGGGCTCGGGAATGTCACTACCGTCTGGCCGTCTGACGTTATTGAAAACGAAAGGCACTTCGGCGAAATGAGTGGCACCCATTTCAGCTCCGTCCGTTGTTATGTTGAAATGGTAGCTGTACGTTGTGACATTGTGCTTTGCGAGTGCGTCGGTCAGAAAACGTCGCGGCCCGTGGATGATCAAATCTCCCATAAATGCACCAACGCGCTTGTATTGACTGCCAAGATGGGCCAGGTCTCCAGTAGGTCGTCCGACAAGGGTGAGTGGAGTACCAGCCGCTGGATCATCAGGGTAGAGTTCAGCCAGCTCCTTGACCTGGTCATCATTGACACCCGTAGCCTTCACTAGATCAATGAATTCTTCTGTTGTGTTGACTCCCTTAGTAGCAAAGCCCGTCCCTTCGTCTGTATTGATACCGATAAGAATAGGGATGCGAGGTAATTTGCCTTGATCGATTTGTAACTGAGTTGTCATTTGGAAGAAATCACCGTCAACAACGTGGCCCCAGTCGAGGTTGAAGCCATCCGGGCGCTTTCCGAAGGCTTGATTGAGTTGATCAGCAGGCGCTGACCTGATACATGCCAAAGAGTCTGAAGCATTGCTGCAGTTTGTTGATTGAACGACTTCCTGGTATAAAGGTTCCCAATCTTGGGCATATCTCGGACCATTTGGCTCTGGCCAAATGGGAGCACCGCTCTGCATCACGGCAGCGCGGAAAAGGCCATCATCCCGGCCTCCATAGGCTAGAAGCTGGGCACCAACGCTCCAAGCTCCTGCACTTTCGCCGAAAATTGTCACCCTGGCGGGATCACCGCCAAATTCTGCGATATTCTCATGCACCCATTGAAGCGCAAGACGCTGATCACGGTAACCGAGATGCGATGCGCCTTCCGCAGCCAAGGCATTTCCATAGAGGAAGCCCCATCCATTCAGGCGGTAATTGAGACTGACTGCAATAATTGGAGTGCCCATTCCCACAGATTGCTTAACAATAAATGTGAGATTGTAATCCTGCTCAAGAGAGCTGCCGTCAACCAAGCCACCCCCGTGAATAAATACAGCCACGGGCAGAAGAGGATTTTTGAGCTTCGTTACAGGTCGTACAACGTTGAGAGTTAAACAGTCCTCTGACATGGGGGCCTCTGGTGGTAGAGAACCACGACTTGGCGATAGACAAGCCGCCGAATATGTCGTTGCCTCACGAACCCCATCCCAAGAGGAGTTCAATTGCTGAGGAGGGCGGAAGCGAAGATCGTCGATGGGCGGGAGAGCATATGGAATGCCAAGGAAGAGGTCCTGACCAAATGCATCATTTAAGATACCGGCATAGGTGCCATTTCGGACTTGCACCTTTGGGCGGGCATCAACGGTGCCTATATCAACACCGCCGATCGCAAGCAGCGCGAGTGACTGTTTGAGGAGCTTCATCTCCAGTAATGCGGTTGCCGGGTTGATGAATGATGCAAAGGTGTAGATGCTAATGAGTAGAGACATTCGAATTTGTGGTGCACACAAGAATCGTGCTTGGTCTTATACTCGGTGCTTGAGGAGAAGCTCCCTTTGCTTCTTAGCCATGGGCAAGTGACGTAAGGTCGGTTTACGGGACTCCATCAACCATTGGTTGGAGCGTATACAAAAAATCGACTCAACACCTTAACTCTATCGAGATTATTCAACACTTGTTCGTGCAATTTAGGAGGCAGTAAAGCTGCTCTGATCGGCATCTCTTTATGATTTCTTTGCCTGCTTGTACTTTTCTCAAACGAGGCTTAGGCATCGCAGATGCCCACACAGATGCCCGAGCGGAGCCCTTGATGATCCCATAACAGAGGCCGAGCGCCCCCTAGAACTACCGGCTGTGAAATAAGTAGAAGTTTATTACCATTCATGTCCATCATCTATCGGTTTTATTCGGTGGCGACTGGATTACATGTAACTTTCTCTTCTGTTCGAGTCTGTATCATATGGATTGGCTTTGACCTGATGTCGGAAGTTACTGATCCTGCATATGACATTGAAGGAGCCACGTACAAAAAACCACTCAGAATGGTAATTTTTCACTACCAGACCAATTACCAGTATCCGATGTACAAGGAGTTCACAACCTTGCTGGAGTGGCTGGGAACACCTATTACTGATGCCATGGTTTCTATTGTGGTTAATCTCATGAGTACAATTATACGTCTATTCCGGGTCTCTGAAAACTGTGATGTGCCCACATGAACGGTTACTGATTGTATTCAATTCTCGGTGTACGATGTGCTCGATTGTTGTGGCCCCCATGTCGTAGCGGGCATGGAGTAGATACCCAAACTCAGAGCCCATGGGAGGGTTGTTATTGTTTCACATATAGTCACTGCAAGACGCTGATCTGTCTGTTTAGAAGTCATATTTGTGTTAACTTGTGGGAGCAGACTTGCAGTCGGTGCCTACCCTAGCATCAAGTCTTTGAATAATGCCCCAGCCACTGTACCATATGCTGTCATAAAACCGCGCACTGCTTTACTTTTGCCAGGTCGCAGAACAATTTAGTGTGCAACTAAATAACTATACCATGCTATTGAATTAGGCCTAGCCGGCCGCTACGCAAATTAAACCCAACTGAGAGAAAACATTTCCTGCAAAAGGCGACAACAATAAAAGAGGAAAGAGGCGTCAGTGTCTTGGACAAACTCCACAACCTGGCTAGGGCAAAATCTCCGCACTGCTCCACAATTTTAATTCAATGCTGCGGATTACCGCACGAATGCCTAACTCAAACAGGGAATTTTACCGCTTCACATGAAAGCGCGTTGCGGACTCAAGGATGATCTCGTAGCAGGACTGCTCTAATGTCGATCCCTTGGGTAAAATTTGGGATTGTTCACTGGAGCACCTACCACAAGAAGCTCTGAGCATTTACTGTGGACTCTTTCGGCTTGTTTTCGGGGCCAAAACCAATCGAAACTGTTGAACTCGTCTGTTTTGCAGCAGCCTATTCGAACTTCGTTATAACCGATCTTGGCGCACAACCACTCTGCCAAAGGTGGCCAACAGGCAAATTGACCACCAAAATTGGCAAGGGTAGTTCAACATGTAAATTGTTGCGAAAGCCCTTACCGATGCGCTAGAAGAAGGTCCTGATTTAGTCACTTGTCGGTGCTGTGCGAATCGGATGACATTGCTCAAGGTTGGTGGAACCAAAGTTGTAAACGAAATCTATTAACTCAATGCCATATATCCTGTTGGCGTTGATTAATTCAGATTGTTATTTTATTGTGAGTACAACGTGCACGTAGTTTAGGACCGTCCCCAGAGGCGATGTATGAAGTCATAGAGCTGATACCACCCCTACTGTACCCCTTGTTCAGTGCTTAGAGAGATCGGGCACCATCCGAAAGGGGCGAGGGGACCTTTGAGTTTGCCTTGAGCTTAGTTTGAACGCCAGTGAAGGCAGTAGACATCGAATGCGTTTGTCAAGTGATAAGACAGCGGTGTACCGCGGACACATTATGAATAGATGCAGGCCGTCCTTGGATTCTTCAGCGCAACGACCCACCGGATGGGCCCTCATCCTGTTGGGGACACTTTTTCCATCTAAAGCATGGGTACTCCATTGGTTTTTACGGTTGATTGGAAACCCGCAGCCGCTACTTTGCCTGTTTTAAAGCGATGAGCACAGCTACCACTAAATAGGGAATTTTACCGCTCGTATTCACGGTTCCACTAAAATAAATCGGCAAACAGAGTGGGCGTATGGGTGTGTGAGTCGCACAGACCTTGCTCTCCAATTCCTCAAGGTGGCCGCGAGACATTAGGTCCAAAGGCAACCATTCCCGGTTTTGCGAAAGCTCCGAGATAGGACCTTGGACACATCATTCATCTGGTGAGAGGGGGTTGGAAAATTGGCGGTAGTACAAGTGAAAAAAACTATGGAGGCGTAGATTGGGAGTTTGAGCCAAGTAAGGTTATACCTTTAGTCGCCGAACTGAGTGTTAGTGAAGCCCGTCGGCAGTACATCCGGGAGAGACATGGGCCTCCCCCCGCACTTGTAAGCTGTAATGCATATTACCTATCTACTCCCCGAATAATGAATT
This sequence comes from Calonectria naviculata, assembly GCA_003031705.1. NCBI lineage: Eukaryota > Fungi > Ascomycota > Sordariomycetes > Hypocreales > Nectriaceae > Calonectria > Calonectria naviculata. The sequence continues at coordinate 187,271 of NAGG01000191.1, read as the reverse complement.
GTTGGCCGAGGATGATGCAATGCCACGCCTAATCATCCGGCTGGTAATAGGCTAGTCTCGCCTAAATGGCAATTTGCCTTTGTCGGCTATACAGTTGAAAGCTCGGCTACAACTTTTATAGCCCAACCAGTATGGCATGCCTAACAACCTCACAAAGGGCATTGGCCTCAGATATTGTGGGACTACCGCAGTTACCGGTGATACATACCGTGATCCCATGTGTATCGTTGATATCGGTAGACAAACTCAAACATGATGGAGAAATGTATTTAAACCACAAAATGAGGTAGCTTGCTGATTTAAACCGCATCTCTTGCGAAGCTTGGGCCCTGTCAAATGACCTACAACAGGAGAGGACGTCCATATGAATAGGACTCGTGAAATAGGTAGAATTCTCGACTATGCCATCATCACGTCTTTCTTCGATATCTCTATATCAAAAAATAACACTGCAATCTGAGCAGTATCCATTGTTGTACTTGGGTAAGTGAAGATCCATCTTCAAGACAGGCTTCTGCCCTTTGTTTGTAAAAAGATATAAATGGGAATCATGAGGCAAGTGATGAGACCCATTGTAATAAATGCCCATGTGTATCCAATTTTGGTGACCCAAACATTAGTAAACCACCCCACGAGGAAGGTGACACCCTGTGATTGGAAGGTAAGAATAATGCCGATGGTTTCATTCAAATGGAGATCAAACTTACGTTCGTAAAGAATAGCAGAAATGTCATCACAGACATAACATCGTCGGGATAGCAATCAAAAATGTAGGCGCATACAGCACCAACAGCCATTTGCAACCCGACAGCAACTAGGTAAACGTAGTGAGTGAGCAATGCCGAGGATTGTAGTCCCAGGGAAGAGCAAATTGGCTTTACTTACTCAAGAACATGCCAACTTCGCCTACCATCCAATGCCAATGGTAATTAACTGATAACGCCCAAACCATGAGGCCGATGGCTCCAGAAATTGTTGCAGGATAAGCTAGATAGAGGCGCATTTCAGGTTTTCGCTCACTGCCAGCCTTCAAGGCCATCTTGGCACAAATGATATCACTTAACCGACCAGAACAGCAAACTTCGGACACGGCAAGCCCTGCAGCAAATCCAACGTAAAGAAGACCCTGTATCTTAATTTCGAAAGAGGCATACGCAGCTGGTGCCATAGCAACGAATGCAGAGACCCACCAATAATGAAAGAAGGAGAAAGAAAGAGAGATAACCACCAATCGTAGACGCCGGAAATTCTTGATAAAAGCGAGCAAGGTATGATGCGGGCGAACGTGGTAGAACCCAGGTACCCGAATCATGGCCCAGGCCTGAATTTGCTTGGTGCGCCGCAAATTATCCAATGATTCACCATTCTGAATCATTTCTAAGACGAGCTCTCGAGGATACAAGGTTTCTGGTAGAAACAAGAAGCAGGCGATTGTGAGAAGACCGAACATGATAGCAACATGCCATTGCGGCCAGTAAGGGCCAGCTGAAGTAGTAAACCCGCTGACTATAAGTAATATTAATTTTGTAAGGTCATTAATATTTCCTAGATAGGTTCCTCACATATGGCTCCTAGTATGAATCCAAAATCGAGGGAAATGACCCAGAGGCCGATATTGAAACCTAATTCATGCTCCCAGGAAAGATCTCGAATGACGTTAAAGCTCACCGTGATCATAGGCCCCGAGGAGAGCCCCTGGAAAAAACGCAGAAAAAGGTAGGCATCATAATCGATAGAGGGGAGAGTAATGCAGCCAGTAACAACACAAGAGACCGCACTGCTGACTATCATTACCTTCTTACGTCCAAAGATTTCCGCCATTGGGCTGAGAAGCATCAAAGCACAAAGCAGACCCAGTGAAACAATTGCGACGGTCCAGTTGATCTTGCTATAACTGGTGTTGAACATTTTCATGAGCGGAAGGATGCTCGAAATTGTATTTGTGGTAACGTATATGGCCAGAAAATTGCCAATATTAGCGATGAATAAATATAGTTGCCGCCGGGCCTTGGACCAATTGAGTGGATCGAGGTCATCGTGCGTTGGAGTAGGCCGAAGCGGAAGACCGAAGGGGTCGAACCGGATATCGTTGACTACGGCATTCCTGGACGTCTCAACAGGTTTGAGGACAGTAGTGCCGGGGTCTCCCTGCATCTTTTCGTGTTGCTTCAAGTCAAGATCGGGTCTCATCTCCACGTCAGGATGAATGGACCTAGGAGGATAAGAAAAAAAACCTTGCCTGCTCGGCTGAAGGATGAGTAGAACTATAGGCTGAGAGGAGAGGGGATTTGTGAAAAGTATGGCATTCGAGGGGCGAAAGGTTCCCTGTAGTTATGACTTTGGTTGCACTAAAGCTTGGGGCGGCACAATTACCACACATGGAGATGAAGATGAGCCGAACTCTGGGCAAATCGATCTACCCCGGTCCCCCGCATCACGACTTATCAGCTAGCCGATTAGTTTTTTGATGTCAATTTTTGGTGTCTGCAGCGGGCATATGATAACATACACCAACCCCAAGGGTTGGTGTATTAAAGCTGTGTACACTAGTCCCACTTTGCCGACCTCGATTACCGGCTACTCCATCTCTTCGCTTACTTACAGTTCTTGTCCGCATGTCCGAACCCCAGCCTGCAAACTCACGAACTCCTTTGCATCATGTATCTTCACATATTCCCCGCCTCTGCCCTCGCGTAGCATACTTTTGCGGTAATCCATCTAACATAGATTCGGATCAAGCAGGGTTCAAGCCGAGGACCCTTTTTTACAATGAATGGGCTGGGTCTCGTCGCTCCGAGTTTCGGTGGCGCTACGGCGATATTGCGTTTACATAAAAGGGCGGCAAGACGGCAGATTATGCCATCCAACTACTATCCAAACATTTTCAGACTTCCAGGATCCCACAGGCCTTACATATTCTTACTAAATTCTCACGATGGCCGACCTTGGCCACTGTATTTGTGAGGGCATCAGGGTGAGACTGGCCCCAGAACTTCGGATCAGTACTCTGGCATGTTTTTGGTACGCCGATATACTTCTTTCTTTCCAAGATACAAACGGCTAACAAGCATCAGCTTACATTGTCGAAAGGCCGGAGGAGGTAAGCTAACCGTACTATGGCATAACTGTGAGTGAGCTAACTCGGGTTAGTATTTTCGTCAAATTATGTAATTGATGAATACCAGCTTCAAATCGAGGATACGCAAAGCACATTGAGAACATACACTGCCACTGCCGTCTCAGGCAACAAAGTTGACGTTGGTACTTCCCAGTACTTGCTGGAGAACTATTGCTGACTTTCAATGTATACAGCGGTCGTTCTGTGGCACATGTGGCAGTCCAGTCGTCACTAGAACACCTGCCTACCCTGGTAAAGCCATAGTGAAGGCAACCTTATTTGACGAGATTGCTGTACCAGATGGGGAAGTTTTCACGAGCCGTCGGCCCAAGTGGAAGAAACCAGTTGATGGCGCGGAGCAGGGATGAACCAAATACATGTAACAAAGGTAAGGATAGATTACTATGGAGAGGCAACTTCACATGTACTACAAGATACAACAGTCTCTTTTCTTTTGACCACTTGCTGCTAGGATACCTTGGGTGGTACCAAGCTTGAGATTGCTCCTAAGATTTTATAAAAGCAGCAACATCAAGGCTTTCCCATGAAGTCACTCAAGTGGTGCATGAACATTTGTTTAGTCATGATGTAACAAGCCATACTAACAGTTATGAAACCAAATTCAATTTCTCATCGACTTCCAACGGAAACTAGAACTAGCCTTCAAGGCTGTATAACGTGATAACTCTAATGGATGTTTATTTGTTATTCGTCATTATCAGATTTACTCGGCAGAGCAGCAGCTTGTTCCATTGGTGCCATTTGCTCCATTTGTACCGTTTGTCCCATTTAGCTCATGATCTCCGTTTGCTCCATTTGTTCCGTTCGCAGCATCCTCATACAGAGTGCTTTTGTTGAAGCATTGGTTTGAAGGCGGCACGTCGTTTGTAGGGTTGAAATCGCAAAAGTTGTACGGCTTCAGATGAAACTGGGCAATTTCAGCTGGCATGACTGGGAAGTCTTCAACTCGAGGGTTGTGGGTGAACCCAAAGGTGTGCCAGATGACAATGTCATCGTCGACGATATGCTCTCGATCCTTGACCCAAGACTTGATGCCGGTACCACCGAGAGACTGGTTGGTGTAATCTCCAGCAGGGAAGAGCTGGCGATCCTTGTACTTTGTGACCCAGATGGGCGATTCGGCAAACTCAGAACGTCCCCAATGCCAGGACCCAGGTTGAGCTAGCAGCATCTGGGAACGAATAGGGACTAACTTGTAACCAACTGGGGTCTTGGAAACCGAGTTCTCAACGCTGGGGTTAATAATCTTGAAGACGCGGCCATCCTTGAGACTGTCCTCAACAGGTCCAGCCCTGTGGACGGTACTCTCTTTGCTAATGTAACCAGTGCCGAGCGGGTTCAAGGTCTCGTCCCATGGCATTTGAACCGAGTCAGAATACACGAAAGTGTTTTTGTGGCCATCAATAGCAGGGTCAATTCGCACGTTGAAAAGGTGCTGATGGTAGGGTGCCATGACTCCATCTGCAACACGAGTGCCCCAGGGGACCTTGGAGTCCTTGTCAATGGGTTGAGTGGACAGAATGCCAGTGGCTCTGGTCTCAAACGAAATCTCGCCAGACTGATCAAAGATCCAGGCGAAGATGTATTCGTAGTTGGCGACGGTAATAATTTGTTGAATCACTAGCTGGCGCTTGCGTACGACGACAGCCTTGCCGGTTCGGTGGTTAGTATGCTTCCACTGGATACCGTTGTCGATCTCATGGATGCAAATAGCATTTGGCCGAGGGGCTGGGGTGCCGTCTGAGGCTACAACGTGGCCACCGAGGTACTTGATGACACCAAGACAGTCGCATCCAACTAGTTACGATTGCGTTAGCATAGGATGGGATTAATGAGATTTATGTACTCACGTTGCAGGTTGTTGGCAGTTACACCGGCTCCAACATTACCAAGGTCGAAAGCTCCCTTGCGGTAAATAGGACTGCGCGGGTCTCCGTATGGCACAAACATTTCCGAGAGTGAAAGTCGGAAGAAGGTGCTGCGATCCATGAAGTGGACATCGTGAATGGTAATGCCTGTTATCCTGCCTGTTAGCTTGAATTGCCGGAAGGACACTGATGGAAAGATAATACCTTCGCGCCAGTTGAATCCAATTCGGAAGCGCCACTTCTCCCACTCAAGAAGATGGCCCTTCATGGTGAAGGATGCACCCTCTGGCTGAACCACATTATAGGGCTTGACGCTAGTACGTGGTGTGTTCTTTTGAAGACGATGGTCATATTCAGGCTCGGCCGGGTCGGTTTCCCGCAGAGACACTGCCTTTCCAGCAGTTGTGTTCTCATCGACACCTAGTGGAAGTCTAATGATCTTTTTAACCTTCATTGTGCAGAGGTCGACCGTAACCATAAAGTCTAGTGGGAAAGAGTAGTGAGAGGAATCGGGGTCGTTGTTCTTAGGATTCTTGATGTACAAGAAAACCTTTTTTGTTTGGTCAGATTGCTGTACCGAGTGTTGGAAGAACAAGACTCACCTGCGTCATGCGCTCCTGGGTGTCAGTGCCATCTACACCATAGTCCCAGGGGTCAAGGACAACATTGGCCTTGTCAACACCCAGCCTCTCAAACTCCTTGTCAACATCAGCGTGCTTCATCACCACTTGAGCAGCTTCGTTGAGCTCTGTGCGGTCGACAGGCCCATGGAAATCACGGGGAAGTTCTTGCTGCTGAACCACCTTGCCATTGGTGACATCGACCACGGCTTCGAAGAGACGTGGGGTGCGCTTGATGTACCAGATGAGGAAGATGCGTCTGGGCAGGTCTGGAAGAGGAAGACCATTGTGCTCCGCATCAAGGTACGCAACAAGTTCCTTTTTGGGGGGCTCATCCAAACCACCTGCCTTGAAGTGAAGCTCAATTGGCGCAAAGACCTTTTTGATCATGTCAGTGGCCAACTGAAGCTCCTCAGCCGTGGCCGGGTCGAGAGGGTGAGAGTAGTCGACAGTCATGATGGTGTTGGATAGAGCTGCTGAGGAGATCCAAGGAAAGATGCTGGTGAGGATGGAGTGTCATGATTCCAAACACCCTTCATCGTCAAGGCTTATATCCTGAAATGGACTGGAAGCCGAGTTTCACACGGCCCATGTCCCTGTCATTGGACTGAGTCCCGAGATCAAGTTTGGGCAGAGTCAAGGTGGTGGCGATAGGAAACATGGCACAGGGCCCTTCGGCTGGCGACTTGAGGCTATCACTAGGCCGTTTCAGGGGTGCAAGGGCCGAGTCAAATATGGCAGCGTGGCTATCCCCACTAAAAGTGCGGGGAGAGCGCGCCAATTGATAGCCGCATCATCAGCGTGATATCGTGTGGGGAAGGGCGCTATGGACGACGTCGGGGAGATAAGCCCTTGACCCGAGGGGCAAACGAGGGACCGTGGATTTGGAACAGAACGCGTTCCTTGGTCCGGCTTCGTCTTCAGCGGCAGCACATGTTGAGGGCAGAGTCACCAGTTGCCCTCGTCGACTTCCGCGACCTTTCTTCCCCGCCAACTCTGCTCGTTTCCTGGCTCCATGTCTACCTCAGAATCCTCCCCCAAATCGCCCTCAGTTAGCGGTGCCAGGGCAAGAAGACCCTGGACACCGGCAGAGGACGCGATATTAAAGGCCCTTGTCAGCCATTACGGCGACACCCGAGGCCCAGAGGGGAGTTGGAAGGAAATATCCGCCTCGATCCCCAATCGGACCCCCAAGGTGAGCCTGACCCCCCTCCTCCGGCCTCACACTCCTCAGCATCATCATGCATGTTTCGGCCGCGATGCCCCGGGTTTCCAGGGTTTCGGGTGGTGGCAAGAAACAGTGGGGTTAACACCACACAAGGACTGCCGTAAACGTTGGTTTCACTCTCTCGACCCCTCTCTTAGAAAGGGTCGGTGGACCGCAGAAGAGGACAAAGTATTACTGGAGGCCTATGCCCGCCTTGGGCCCGCCTGGCATGACATTGGTAAGGAGATTGTCTACTTATTTGGCTATGCGGTCTGCATCTGAACTCATCTCGTGTAGCGGTTTTAATCCCTGGAAGAAAAGACGACCAGTGCTCCAAGAGATACAACGATATTCTCAATCCTTTAGCCAAAAACCGGTTGGTTGACTGGACTGCTCAAGAGGACGAACTTCTTCGACAGGGCGTGCACGCACTTGGGCACCGCTGGTCTGCCATATCATCCAGGATTCCCGGAAGGCCTCCACTCACTTGTAGGAACCGGTGGCGGACGTTGTCGAAAAGAGCTCAGCTAGGACGGGGCGCACCTAAAGGAAATACACCTTCATCAACGACATCCCAGATGTCACCGGAAGACCATAATGATTCGCCTGGATCTCAAGAAGCCAATATCGACCCCGAATCATCAAATGGGAATGTCACTTTGGATGACCTCCCGTGCGATCTTTTGAGTAGTGGTCTTGGTGACGGGGATGAAAACGATACAACCTTCCTCAATACAGCATTATATGACCCCTTTTCTGGGCCTACCGCGGCAGGACTGGAATTACAAATTCCAGACACTGATCAGTCACATGCGTCAATGATCTTGGATGGAGTCTCGCTTGACAGCTCTGACCGCTCGGCCCCAACGCCGAGATCAAACTGGGCCCAACCGACTCGGCCTTCAAACCATAATCCGCTCGCACGTCTAAGGCACGCCCCCAGTAGCCGCAATAATCTCCCTGAACCTTCAAATTGGTCTTCTATTGGTTCTTTAGACTACAGTCCGGCTTCTCCATCGGCCAATCCTTCAACGACACACCATGTCTGGCCCGGCCCACCGCCATTGCCATCAGACCCTCAGTTCTGGGAACTATTAGGCGATGATTTTACACAGACCAGCTCATCACGATTCACTGGTCCGTCGCATCAAGTTATTCATGTCCACCACCATTACCACTATCACATTACTAAGTCGGATTCGGGTCCGCCGCGTCAGTCTTCGCGCGAGCAAGGAGACGTGCAAAGGGAAGATGGTGTTGAACGTTCGCAACGACATTAAGAACATTAGTAATAGCAATTCTCACGGCACAGGCTGCCAAACCGTCAATTTATCTTGACGATTGAATTACATAAAACTTGAATACAAATTTCTGAAATCTGCATACTCATCAATCCATGAGGCGCAAAGCGAGTTCCGACATCGCCTGGGTCGGCTGATGACCTGTAATGACGTAGGCAAGATTTCACGACGTTCTAATAGCTCACAAGACTGATTCCATGTTATTATTGACACGGCCCTTGAGAATACGAAATTACACATCTGAACGGCGTAGGAAAGGCGGAGCCAATTTCCTCAGATGTTGTCTCAGTGATAGCAGTGATCCTATTGGGAGAATTGGTCACAAAAGGTTAGTATACACATTTCTGATCTTCTTGGCGGCTGCCGACACACAAATTTGTGAAAAAAGATTCCAAAGAAGGAGGCGTCGTTGATATGAAGCAGGCCCTATCTAAACTTGGAGAACCGGATAACGGCTGGAGGGGCCGATAAGCTGAGGTGGCAGCCCTTACCTTCAATCCCAAGCCAGTTTGTCGCCTGATTGGCGCATCTCGACGCGAGATACCGAGGGGTTGAGTCAGTGGGTCGTGCTGGCTGCCCCAGACTCGATATGACTCGGCCCAAAAGTCAGGGGACTTGACAGAGCCCACGCTATACCAAGATGAGAAGCCTAACAGAGAGCCGGACCTTGGATGTGGCCATGGCGTCCTCGCAGAAGCAAAAGGTATTAGAACAGAGCCCAGCCAGTTCGGTTGTCACCCCGCAGAATTGAATTGACTCGGTCGCATTGAGCGAGCTATACCTTATTGATATCATCTTTATGGAGAGTGCAGTCATGAAGGCCGCTTCTATCAAGGACAACGAGCTGCAGAAGGTAGACACCACTCGCGATGGTGAGGTGGAGGATGTTGCGGACGAAGGCAAGGGCCTCCAGCGGGGGCTGGCTGGTCGACATTTGGTAAGTTGACAGAGTGCCTCCCCACTTTCTAGGTGCTGGTCTGAGACGGTTCCTTGCAGATGATGATGGCTATTGGTGGAGTCATCGGCCCGGGCTATTTTGTAGGCATGGGCACTGGCCTGTCCACTGCTGGACCCGCTGGTCTACTGATTTGCTTCTGTATTGTGGGCGTGCTACTCTGGTCCGTCATGCAGTCGCTGGGCGAGTTGGGAGCCTTTATTCCCGTGTCAGGTGGGTCATGGCGCCGATTCTCAAGGGTTTCGTCATTTCTTACCCGGCCCATATAGGATCTTTTACCCATTATACGTCCATGTTTGTTGACCCTGCCCTGGGTTTCGCCCTGGGTTGGAATTACTGGTTTCTGTGGGCCGGCATCATTATCGCCGAGTACAGTAAGCAAAGAATCGCTAAAACATCTGCTATTCTTTCTAACACCACTGGAAAGATAATCTAGGCCTAGTTTTGACATATTGGGATACTCCAATTCCGAGATGGGGTTGGATTATGATTTTTTGGTTTGTCGTCTGCCCACATTGAATTCACGCAACAGCTAACATTCGCTATGTAGGGGCATCTTTCTCGCCTTCACTTTTCTAGGCATCAAGTCTTTTGGCGAAGCTGAATTTTGGCTGGCATTGATAAAGGTTATTGCGATTTTGGCCTTTTTCTTGTGCGCCATCCTCATCACATCTGGGGCCATCGGCGGTGAAAAGATTGGCTTCAAATTCTACAAGGATCCAGGTCCATTTGCAGACGGTGTCCAAGGAGTCTTCAAGATCTTCCCCTTTGCTGCGCTGCAGTACAGCGGTACCGAAATGGTCGGACTTACAGCTGGAGAGTCCAGAAACCCTCGGAAAGATGTCCCGAACGCGGTCAAGAGTGTCCTGTGGCGCATTGTGGGGATTTTCCTGCTAGGAATTTTCTTCCTGACACTCACTGTTCCTTACAATGACCCTAACCTCCTTTCCGGAACCAGCAAGACCGCGAGATCTCCTTTCGTTATTGCCTTTACTCGGGTTGGGGCCGATGCGGGCGCCCACGTCATCAACGCCATCATCCTCGTCACCATGTTCTCTGCCATAAACAGTGCCCTTTACGTCGGCTCACGCACGCTCTATGGACTGGCAGAAGAAGGCATGGCACCGAAGATATTTGGCTGGTGCAACAACAGAGGTGTGCCCGTCTACTCGTTGATTCTCATGAACCTGATTGGATTCCTTTCCTTGCTCAATCTGTCGAGCGGAGCCGGAAAAGTATATACCTGGATCGTGTCCATGACTGGCGTAGCTACTTTCATCACCTGTAAGTCCGAGAAACCCACTTTTCAGATCCGAGATTCGGTGGCTAACCTGTGCAGGGGGTTTGATTTCTTTGTGCCATATTCGTCTTCGTCAGGCTCTAGCTGCGCAAAACATCAGCTATGGGGTACTTCCATTCCAAGCTCCCCTTTGGCGCTTCTGCGCATACCTCGGTCTGGCTGGAAATGTATTCTTCGTCTTCTTTCAAGGGTGGACATCTTTTGAGCCTTGGGATGTTGAGTCATTTTTTATGAATTACATCATTGTATTGGTTTTCATCATCCTGGCAGTTGGCTGTAAATTATTTCGCAAGACGAAGTTTGTTATGCTCAAGTCGGTTGATTTAAGTACAGCTAGGATTTGGAATGATCAAATTCAGCAGAATACAGCTGAGTGATTAGCCACAATCATTTCACATTATAATAGAAAAAGTATATATTTGATATATTCATTCCTGTATACATTTGACTCTCTCAGCATTGGCCTAACGCTAGACATTAATAACTCCCATTGTTAATGCGCCTGGTAGCTAGATTAGCTATCTATACCTTTCGCCTTGTTTTAGCCTATAAAGGCCTGTGTCATCTTTTTCATTGTCAAAAACCATTGTCACAGAGTTTGAGGTCGTAGCCCTGACCACCACATTATCCCTAAACACTTTTGCTCCCTCCAGTCGGATACCTTGGTCGCCCAACTTGGTACATTCCGGTGAGCTCCAGGCCAAGGCAACAATATCCTGCACATCATCAAACGCAGCTACCGAATCGACTCGTTGATAGATGACAAAGATCCAGTTGATAAATACAATGAATATGTATGCAAACACCACTATGAGTGCAAAGGTCATTGCACCCCCAGGATCCCCATACCCGTACCCGAAACGTTGAACCTCAAATGAAACCATTGTGACTAGCCCTTCGCTATCCGACTCCAAACTTGACTGCAGTGGCATTCCTTTGTATTCATCGTGCTGTTCAATAGTTCCATCAGACTTGATCACTGTACCGTTCTCGAAAACTTCAAAACGTGCTGTGAGTGTACTTTTGCGATATCTTAAGCCCTCCACAACAATGCTTTCGATATTTGATGTCCCTGGGCGTATTATCATTGGGAACCAACGCATTCCCGTTCTCGCAATTGCGTCCGTAATAACGGTCCCCGTTAATCTTTCAATGAGCACCTGCACCATGATTAGGTCTTGATAGGTCGAGGTATCGTTGTTGGAGCTGCCCGGACTGAAGAAGTAGACATCATCCATGTCTATTGACCACTGCATTAGACTTTCAAACAAGTATGATGTGCTTTGAAATTCTTCTGGGCCAGTCGCGTTACCACCGATAGATTCAGAATCATTACCACTTTGGAGGCTTAGATCAATGAACGATAGCCAAGACTTCTCCATATGGATGGCGGGCCCGACAAAGCAACTCCTGCCATATTTCATACAAGCATCCTCATCAGAAAAGATACTGAGGTCTGTTATATTGCTCTCGACTATAATATTGTCGTTAGAACTGACCTGAAGCACCGATGGAATCCAGTGCGCCATATAGCTGCATGCGATGGCCAGTCTGTCCACTCGGCCTCCATTGATGTATGGAACGCCAGCATGAAATACCAAGGATGTCAATGGGTTTGTCTGAGATTTATTATCACCCTCGATCAAGGCAAACCCCCAGTTATCAAATTTATCCTCCCAAACGCTTTTGGGAACAGCCTGGCCTTTGATCTGATTGCGTATGCGGTGGCAATCATCGTCCAGATTTTCTGAAAAGCAATTCAACTCAGCATATGGGTAGTAAATATCGGGAGTATCCGACATGTTTCGAACTTCTGATCGGCTCCAAACGTTGCACTTTGCATTAACAAGTGGCTGAAAATTTGTCGAATTGAGACGAAATTGATACGTCTCCGTGTGAGAAACGTCTCCAATATCATTGGACTTGATGTAGTCCTTGAATAGACCTAATGAGTTCATCAAAATCTCAGTGGGACTGGTGTAGAAGCTACCCCGTGGACCTTGTGGGTACATATCTAGCCTGCGGCTTATCGAACCCGTTTTGTCGTGAAAAGTGATGTTGTTCGGCAGTTCCCAGTCTCTCCAGCCCTCTACCCATGCAAAAATATCGGGAAAGCCTCCAGCAGGGCAAGACTTTCTATAACTGCCGCTTTGTCCAGTACAGTCTTCAGGAAGAGGTTCCCATAATGTTTCGTTGAGAACAGTCGGCCATAATCCCATGTCATCACCCACAATCGCCAATGGCGAATAGCTGGTTGAGAAAGCATTCGGAAAGGGAAACCATCCAAGTTTGGGTATTATAAGAATGGCTGAGGCTGGTCCCAAAACAGCAGACAGAATGATGCTGCTCAGGAGCAGTGAGGCTAACCAAACAGCCCGTGGAGCGGCAACCCAGAACCGAGGGCTTAGCAAATACATGATATCATATATACGATATGCGCCAGTGAGTAAACCAAATGGGATCCCATCATCGATAAGGTGTCTCTTAAAAGCTTCGAGCGTAATTGTTCCCAGCGATGCTACCACCAAGATTTCGTACAGCTTGGCGGCTAGCTGGAGACCGTTGAGAATGTCATTTGATGAGGCCCTGAGTAGGCCATTGCCACCGATTCCAATTCCGCTAATAGGGAACCAGTAGAGCCTGGAAAAATTGACAAAGAGGAGAATGGCAGTAAATGAGACCGGGAGAAAATGTACAGCAGAGATCAGCCACAGCTTCAGGTTACTTCGAATAACCTTGGTCGATTTCATGGTCTGCCACTTAGACTGTGAGCACTTGAACACACACTTTGATTCGAGTAAGGGTTGAATCAAAACACTCGGGTAGAGCGACAGGTTTCTAGACCGCGACAATGTTGATCTTTTGTAAACAATGCGACTACAGGAATGATTAAGCGCCCACACAAGTTTCTAGAGATGAATCTTGAACGGCATACGCTAAAGTTGATTGGCGGGTTGCCTTGGCCAGATCAGCGCCAATGCAGCTAAGCGCTGTTCGGCACAGCTATTGATTTGGGGGCCAACAAAAGAGGCCATCGAGATCCGCTTACAATCAAAGTCCGCCTAAAAATAACATCATCAAAGGCGCCAGATGAGGATCACAAAAACTCAGAAATAAGCATATATATAAACACTAAAATCTTTATCTAGCTTAATTGAGAATGTACGACTCATCCTCTAACTTGTCGTCTGAACAGCCTGAAGGTGAGTTGACTGGGTTGCATCGGGCGGCACGGCGACCGGGGAATTGCACAGCGTAGTCAACGTCCCAGCGCGAGCTCATTCCATAGGCCTGGAAATCTGTCGAGACAATTTGGGCACCGCTGGAAAAGGCCAGGTCGCGCATAGCAGTGACATTGTTAGAAAATAGTGTGGTGAGTGGCTCATCGGCGCGGGTTCGCACCCAGTATCCGGCCTTGACCTGCTTCTGGATGTTGCTTTGGTTGTCTCCAGTGGGGTCGTTGAGCTGCGCGCGCGTTAGTTTAGTGCACCGATTAATTGTGGTTTTGAATAAGGAAAAATGTTCGACATACCTTCTGGAACGCGCAGTCAGAGTTTCCCGGCTCCGAGTTGGTAAAAATCACGCGGCCCTCAAGGTTGGGTCGGTCCTTGATGTAGGCAGTGCGAATATCGTTGACGGGGCCGTTGTCCATGAGGAACATGACACGGCCTCGAGCACTCTCAAGATCGGGCCATCCATGCTCAAGAACAGACTTTTCAAGAGTCAAGTTTCCGCGTCGGATATCATCAGGAACAATGAGCTTGTCATCGTCAAACACGCTGCGAATCTCATCGTCGATACCCTTAAGCAGGGTGCTGTTGTTCCAAGGAATGGCGGTAGCGCCACCCATAGCAATAGTGGCAGCCTCGGGAGTCTTGAATTCAATCATGAAGGGAATGGGTACATGGTCGGGATGAGCATCACTCCATGTTTTGACAACCTTGAGGCAGCCCTTGAAAGTTCGGCACGTGGTGTGATAATCCACATCGGCAATGTGCAAGACTTTGATGCCGGGTTCCTCCATCTCGGGGAGAGGATCCGTGGACACATTGGCCCGAATCAGCGGCTTGGCGTAGTGGCCGCCCTCTGGGTCAGCGTAGACATCCAGCTCAAAGTTGCGAAGGGACTGGTAGGAAGCCTGGATGTCGAGGGAGGGGTGCGAGTAGAAGATGTTCACATAGTCGGAACTAAGGGAGAGCATGTAATCCTGCTCCGCCCGGGTCGCCTCCCGGTGGTAACCATTGTGACTGCCGATGACCTGGATCTGGTTCATTCGCACGGAGTTGTTGGACCACTTGAGGCCATTTTTGGCGTAGGTGGAGTGGTCCGAGGCGGCGGCACTGGTGTTGGAGAGGATCAAGAAAGTGAACTGCTCGACAAGTCGCTTGAGACTGGGCGCCATCTTGGGCGATGAGAAGCTGCAGCGGCTTCAATCGAGATATTTGGAGGATGGCTGGCGACGAGCCGGTTCAAAGTGGCGGGGAGACGTGATGATATACCAGCCGAATGATTCCCAAAGAACTTCTTCATGTGGCAATACGTCCGCGTAAATACTTTGTATCCCTGCCCCGGGACTCCGGGCCTTGGCCGGCCCCGTGTTCACGTTGGCGCCCCGTCCATTCCAATAGGGCATCGGGCGAACTACGGGTAGGGCGTTGGCGAGGTTAATTACAGTGGGACGGTGGGATGACGACAGCATGAATTTGGGAGACTTGGGGATCGCCTTGGCGGGGGAAATGCACCGCGATGCGTGTGCCTGTTCCTGAGCATGCAAGCGGTGCTGGATTCTTCATTGGCTGGATTGCAGGATGAAGAGATGCATGGTATACCGATCTCGACAATTGATGCTCGGAAATTGGAACTGGGAGAAATTGCTGAGTCACTGTTTCTTGTGGTGGGCATCCTCGTCACCCGCGGAGTCCATGAGTGGGGATGCAGCCGCTGCTTTACCACGCTGGCCACTGGCCTTGGTTTTAAGTTCCCGTGTTTTTTTATTCTGAAAAGAAAAGCACAGGTTGCATGGCACTGCATCCAAACATCATGCACATCCCGGTAATAAGGACCAACGGTGAGGCTGAAATGACCTTGTAAATGCTACCGAACCTTATATTGCGAACCCAGGCAGACCGATTTTGCCTTTATTTTAAGCTATCATCAGCCTCCACACCCGGGCCATCATCACAGGTTTGGCTTGTCAAAGGCACCATGCCGTCCAGCTCCACCGCTAAACTTCGCTGCTCCGCGGACACTCTCCGTAGTAATCACCTTCACGCCCTCCTCAAATTCGTTTCTCAGCGCATCTTCAAAAGACTTTGAGTTGTAAGCAGAATAGTAGCAGTTGGAACGGTCGACATTCATGCAATCCTGCGGGAACAGAAGCAACTGCTGCGCAATCTTGGTTGCCTCTTCCAACGCTTTCCCTTTGGGTACCACTCGGTTTGCAAGGCCCATCTGAAGCGCTTCTGTCGCCCCGACACCTCTTCCAGTGAGAATCATGTCGAGTGCCCGACCAAGCCCAATGATGGCTTGAAGGCGGACAGTGCCTCCATCAATGAGCGGGACACCGAATCGGCGACAGAAGACGCCAAAAATCGCATCTTCTTCAGCTACACGAATATCACCAAGAAGTGATAACTCAAGGCCTCCAGCCACGGCGTGGCCAGCCACGGCGTGGCCAGCCACAGCGCTGATGATGGGCTTTTTGATTTGCATCCTGGAGGGGCCGATGGGGCCAATGTTGCGACCACGGACGCCGTGATCAGCGTCAATTATGGGGCCCTTGTAGGTCGGATCCCCCGGAGAATACTTGGCGACCTCGTGCAAATCAAAACCAGCACAGAAGGTGCCGTGGGCCCCGTAGAATACACAGACCTTCTGAGAAGGGTCATTCTCAAATTCAAGGAGGGCCTCTGTGAGCTTTCTCCCGGTGGGACCGTCGATTGCATTGCGTCTGTGTTGACGGTTGATGGTGATTGTCGTGATGCCATCAGAGGTCTTGGTGACCTGCACAGCATGTGGTTCGTTGTCAGCCATGATAAAAGTGTGTTATATTACTCGATGAATGATATTGCGATTGATTGCAGATGAATGCGACTCTTGAATCGTATCAGAAGGCAGGTATTTAAATTAACGCCAAGCTGACTTGTACGTGCCGACGCTTGCCGACCGCTGTTCTACTTCACGTGCATCATATCCGAATGTACCATCATCGGTGTATTGCACGCACATATTATTTCAGAATCCCGTCTCCGAGGTATTCCAAGACAGTCAATTTGAAATTTTATTACAAAACGTACCAGAATTGGCCGGCCGTCATGCAACTAGAGTCATCGTCGTGTCTACCCCACATCAGATTTAGGCAATCCGAGGTTATTGCAAAGTACCTAGTGCAGCTTGTAATTTTTCCCGGCAGGTTAATTATGTCCCATTTAAAAGCATAACAGTATTCAAGGTATTGGAAGTTATTCAAGGCTCGTTGGATTTCTTATTGCTTGTTTATGGGTTTCGAGCTGGTCAGCGTCAGGCCCACCCTACACTATGGATGAGAGAATTTTGCTGCACATGGCATCGTCACCACAAAGAATAAGTAAAAAGCGGCTATGGCCCAGTATGAAATTTAATTAAATATGCCATTATTGATAATACAAGCCTAAAGTATTGGAGCTAACTTTTGAATGTTTCACGGTCTTAGGCAATGGCATCTAGTAGGACGATTTGGCGTCTTAAAAGAGAAAAGCAAATGTCAAATAGAATCACTTATGAGTTAGGCCCTGAATCTCAGCTTATGGCAATATGAAAAAGTACAATTTTGATATATGACTTATCCTGCAATCTCTCCAGGTCGGACACAGGTGACTGGGAGATGAGCATTGACTCAGGCGGTGTCTTAGATCTGGGGATGAACTGACCAACCCAGTTACAATTCGTTGTTAGAGTGGACCATCATGCACTCACAATTGGTTCCTAGGAATTCTGGCCCATGGGGCTGTGTTGCGTCGTTCTAAATCACGTGTTGAAGGTTGGGGACGGCGTTGGCAGCCTGGTTTCAAATCTCCTCATTCACTCGTTGCCAAACCCATTTTTCCTCCAGTGAAAACAAGAATCCCCTTGATGATTATATTTACAAGACTGTGAACGCAACAATTTTGGATTTCACACTTTGTCCACCGAATCTTCATCATCAGACAGCCATGCAGCGGCTGCTCAACATGGAGTCCCTGTCATCCGGTGCTGACGAGGCTGAGCGACTGACGAAGCAGTCCGATCCAGTCCGTGAATCAACCACCGTCTCAAGAAACTTAGCTACCGCTTATCAGAATGTTTCTGGGGTGCTCCACTATCTATGGTACTTGTTTTTACTATCGATTATCGTGTACTTGGCTGTCCGGGGCGTGTCAACAACAGCACTTGTTCAAACTGCCTGTTTATCAGATGGTGCATTCAGCCCGTTTGGCGAAGGCTACAGCTGGTATGACCCGCAAGGGTTTTTTCAGATTAACCTAGCCTTTGGATCTCTTACTTTCACACAAGCCAAGGTGATTGATTGATGTGATATGGGATTTGGTATGTTTAGTCTTATCCACAGTTCAGTCACAACATGCTTATACATTATCTCTATACTTAGATTATTGGACGTGGAGGGCAGGCCATTATTGCATATATATCTTGGGGAGCATTTGGGCCTATATCAGAACCTCGATGGTTGCAAAGCCAGCAACCTATAATACGGTTTGGATCGTGTTTTTGCACAAGGAAACAACCCTAATCTCTTGTTGGCAATTGTTCCGTGACTTCTGCGGTCGTGGTCTTACTTCAAATATTGCCATGACATTTATGACCGGGACCATGGTTTTCACACTTGCCTTTTCCACCTTCGCCAGTGCGATGACTGGCTACACGACCGCCAATGTCGCGTTCATCAGAGATAACAATGGAAACCTAAACCAGCTTTCAGAATTTTCAACTGTGGCATATGTTATCCACGATGGTGATAGAGTGAACCTTGACCAAGATTATGTTGTGTATTTTGAGTCCCGGCCATCTGGTAAGGAAAGGTATTGTGATTATGCGTGCTGAATGCTGAATGACCTTACAGGATGGAGCTTTGAGCGCAGTGCAGACAGATACAGCAGTAGATGCCACATTGATGAGATAAATTGCGAAGTTCAAAGCCAAGTTTCAAAATGTAAGAATTGACAAACACGCGTGTTTTAGGAGTGGCTAAGCATTTCTTTAGATGTGGAGGATTTCGGATTCTATGGACGGAAAAGAGGCAACACAACCTTTGGTTATCATGATTTAAACGGTATCGCTCTAAACATATCTGGCTTTTACTTTCCTACAAGCGGCCGTGGGGAGCTTTTCGGAAGAGACTGGTTGGACGCAGAGGATGGGAACACATATCCATTCCAAAACGCTTCGAACACATTTTGTGGGATCGGCAATGAAGCATACAGCTTACAGTATATCAAAGAAGTTGGTAGATGTCAGTCCAGAGCTGATAGTGCCGTGAGTAATCTTGAGAAACCATCCTGGTTTTCCAGGCGACCACACGCCAATGAGTGATGCCGATAGGACGATTTCATCTACCAATGGGGCTTCTCATTCATGCAATTACTACTTCTACTCATTCTTCTCTTCTTGTAGTCCCTTGGGATCAGGATTATGCAAGCTATAGCAACTAAAAAACTATCGATACGGAACAACATCAGTCATGTCACCAGTGGCTGGAGAGCAATGATCGAACTCGGCGAGGCAATGAAGAAAGAATTTGCCATTGCCGGAATAGAACCATCGGAACTTACAGACACTGAGCTCGAGAAAACCATCCACCAGTTATTGCATGGGGGTTCTGTTCTCTTTGCAGGGCCATTGCTAGAAGTCAAGATTTGCGACATCGTCATGGACCGGTTCAAAGAGTTATGGGTATGGCCGACTCTTTCGCTGATTCCCATTGGATTCATCATCCTTCTTGTGGATCTTTTTGCTCGTTGGATTTAATTCTTTCAAAGAGGTCGTACTCCATATCATTATTTTGTGACTGAAGAATCAGACACCTGCAGACAAACCATAAATGGTACTTCGGTGGCGACTTTAGCTCGCATAATCAACAGAATGACATAGTTACTTACCGCATCTAGTTCGTCGGTTCATTGGTCGGTGACTAAATGGCACTTAATCAATGCCCGAAGGCATCGGCACATCCCCGAGAGCATCGGCATATGGCCGAATTGGCTTCATTCCCTTTGGACCAGGGTGGATTTCCTACCCATTGAAATGTGGATGTTCCCTCCATTTGCCTCTAACTTCTTCACAAACCACGATTGATGGCGTAAGTAGACCCGTTTTGTACGGCATTCAAGGCGCTGTCTCCTTTTTTTGTATCGCGTTATCGGTGGTAGTTCTGGGGACTCGATATGATGGAGTGATCATTATAAATCCAATAAGGCATATATTCGGCCCGATTGTGGTATGATGTCAAACAAAGGGCTGGAAAGTCTCCACCACTGCCCCCTTTACAGTTAGTGTAGCGAAAACGAGTCTGATATACGAACCCGAGCTTGTTCAGCCGCGATGCAATAAATATAAAGATGCATTGGAAGATCTGAAATATGGTTCCCTACACTTCATAGTTCTTACTCATATTGATACGCTACAATGACCTTTGGAAACCGAATCGCCGTTATCGGTCATCGTGGCTGGGTGAGCTCAGCTATCGTTGATGCTCTTGCATCTCAAACTCCAATCAGGGTTCTGTATCACTCTGACTCAGACACTTCGGCCTTGTCTCCTGAGATTAGCAAAGTAGAGGTAGACTTTGAGAATGAGAGTACCCTGGTCTCTGCGTTGAGGGACATTGACATTGTGATGTAAGTTGTCTATCACTGCACGAGATTGCGAAAGCATTCGGTTTATTAACAACATTTCCCACACAAAAGCTCTCTGGTTGGTCATGGAGGGGTCTCCAGACAGCAGGCAGTCATTGAAGCAATTAAAAACACCGACGTACAACTATTTGTCCCATCAGATCTGGCAGCTCGTTATGATAAACAAGGTCTCCAAATCCCAGCGAATAAGAGAAAAGATGACATCGAAAAGACTGCTCACGCAGCTGGGATATCTACCACCATCACCTTACCTGGGAATTTCGCAGAATTTGTTTTAAGCACACGGTATGAAATAGCCAAAACAAAGTAAATATGCCTTCGAGTCACTAATCCGACATTAATCACTAGTGCTATGGGAGTGGATATTGCTGACAACAAGTTGGTTTTTACTGGAAACAGCAAGGATGAAAAACTTAACATTTGGTATGTGCAAATTTATTTTATTTATCCAAGCAATGTCTGGTTTTGTCGTCTTCTCTCTCCACCATTCTACATTTTTCGTATTGCACTACCTGGATCCAAAAGGCTAGCATCTAGCTGAAGCGTAGCTGACATTAATGCGCGTATAGCACGAGATCTTATGTTGCTGCAGCCTATGTTTCTCTCTTTGTCAATACGCCTATATCCCAGCTCAAGGGCAGAGTCATTGGTCTGTCAGAGATACAGTTCAGTGGTTTTGAACTTTCACGTTTGCTCGAGAAGAAGCATGGTAGAGCGCCAGAAATATTTACACACAGTCTTGAGAAGGTTGACTCAGAGATCGAGAATTGCCTGCAAAGTGGATCTCCATTCTCACTGGTTTGGTATTGCCGGAAGATCTGGGGCACCGGACAGCAGGCTCGAATGATTGGAGACGACATTTGGGAAGTTCCTGGTTATTCCAAGGCGACCTTGGAGGACTTGATTTTAGGAGAAAGCTTGGGAAAATATCGTGACATGCCTGAAGATATTGACGAATTATTCAAGTCCACATTTTCTTGAATCCGATTTTTAGCATATTTAAAACCAGATAGTGCCGACACCGGCTATACAATACTGGATCTCTCGTCGCTCTATCAAGGTGTCGTATTTCAGGTACTACTGATGACGTATAAGCCGTACATGGGTATATGATCGCCAGTCCATATCAAGATGGGTTCTTGAGATTTATTTTTGGTGATGCGCGGATCGCCAGACTGAACATGCGTTATCCTTCAAATTTGAACACTGCTTAAGAAGTTGACACTTGTTTCTGCCGCGTCGAGTTCTTCAATTGATTGGTTGATGATTTGGTGGCTGATAAATATCCGAGGACGTTAGCATCTGCCGAGTTAGCTCCATCCGTATTTGGTAAGCCGAGGTTGTGATGGTGGCAATCCCAGCTCGACAAACTGTGGGCGGCACTGTCAGAAGGGCAAACATATCTCACAAGAAGCACAAGTGGCGCACAAGATATCGGAATGTGTAAAAATTGTTAATTCCTAGCATTATTACGGTAATGTTATTGCAAATCCGCCGTCGTCACCACTCGACTAGGAACGATTATGGGGCAAATGTCATACTGTGCGCCAAGCCAGACAAGTATAAAGATTGTGGCTCCTCATGGGGCTAGATTCATCCGCCAAAGTGACACAGGATCTCTCCGCTTCAGATCCCCAGATCAGCATAATACAACTGTATCCATGATGCCGGCATTCAATCCCAATGCCGCGCTGCCCCTTGACAAGATACGGCAAGGTGGGCCAGCACAGAGCTGTGCAGTGTGAACTGCCACTATCGGAGCGGGGTTACCCCACAAAGATAGCAGGGCTGCGTATAAGTGCAGTGGGAAGCCCTGTTCAAAAAGCGCGACCTCGGCTAACGTCCGTCTCCAGGCTTGATCTGGCAGAGGAAAGCCCTTCGCGGGAACCCACACGCAAATGGCGACAGCGAAGAGCCAGAACGACGTCGAACAGCCTCTCAACACAGCCGAGGGAGCCTCGGAACATGGAAACGGCGCCCCGACCGCGCGAGGTGCTGTTTTTGTTGCCCCGCTGGTGCAGGAGTTGAGGCCGAATCGGCGGCGGGCACAGCGGGCCTGTCTCGTGTGCAGGACTCGAAAGGTCAGATGCGATGTGACAGAGAACTACCCCTGTGGGAATTGCAAATGGAACAAGCAAGAGTGCGTTATTTATAGCCGCCGTGCTGAAAGGTATGTTCCCCATTTCTTTTGGCATTGCTCCTACGGGTGTGATTCTCTTCAGGGCCGCGCTCTTGGCTTTTGCATGCACGTGTGGTCGCGACCTGTCGCTAACAATGGCCCATATAAAGACAAAAATTGTCGCGACAGGCCCACCGAGATGCCCACCGAGACGCCCACCAAAACACTGGAGCACAACCCGAACAAGCTCTCTCTGCCACGACGCTACCTCAGCAATCATCTCATGATGAAGAGGATAGTCTAGGCTCGGAGTCTTCATGTTAGTAATCTCTGCGGATAAACCCGACCTCCATTTCGAAACATCAGAAATCTTACCAATGCTCTAGATGCACCATGTTTACTCCCAACTACCGAAGCTGGCGATTATGCTGTCTCTCCGGCTGAGTTCCCTATGGAACTTGAATGTCCGGAACTACCAATTCAGTTTTCTTCACGGCCAGATGCATCCATGGACGGGCAATTCCCATTTTTATTTCTCCCCAGCTTCATCAAACACCCCGACACGAAATTAGGCGTGGACGACATGGTATTTTTGCAAGCAAAGGGAGCTTTGTCGGTTCCAGTTACACCACTTCAGGATGCACTGATTCGTGCCTACCTCGAACACGTCCATCCAATTCTCCCTCTAATCAATCTGGAGGATTTCATGGAATCCATCAGCGAGGGAAACGAAACAAATTCCCAAGTCAGCCTGTTGTTCTTTCAGGCGGTCATGTTTGCCGGCTCCGCATATGTCGACATAGAACTTCTCAAGGATGCTGGCTATCGAACAAGGAAGCAAGCTCGCAAAGCCTTTTATGAAAGAGTTCGGGTATGTGTTCTAGCTTGAATCGCGGTTACTTGCTAACAGATCTCTTAGCTACTGTACGACTTCAACTTTGAGACCGACGGATTGGTTATCATCCAGGCTTTATTGCTCATGACCTTCTGGTTTGAAGCATCGGATGATCACAAAAATACTTGGCACTGGATGAATGTTGCAATATCGCATGCTTTCTCTCTAGAACTCCACTTGGATCCTAGATCGATCAGACCTGCGCCTTCATTGACAATCCAGAGACTCCGCCGACGTATCTGGTGGTCTTGCTTTATGCGCGATCGACTAATTTCTCTTGGCATGAGACGACGGCCGAGAATTAGAGATGACGATTACAACGTACCAATGCTTCAGCTAGCCGATTTCCAATCCGAACATTTGCATGGGAAGAAGCCTGCTAGAACTGACTCTGTCTGCTCCTACTTCAACAACAGAACCAGACGTGTGACCTTGGCAAGGCTTTGTGTGGAGCAGGCAAATCTTTGCAAATGCTTGAAATATAGTGTGACGCCGAACATGACGGTTTTGCCCGATATTATTGGGAGCATTTCCAACGTCAACACCATGTTCCCCACAGACCACCAGTCATTCGCAGCGTGCCAGCGGGAACTCTTGGAATGGTACGACACACTCTATCACTGCGACAAGTATCAGCCAATCATGGCCACTGATCTTCACCCGGATGGGAGTGCAAACCTGGAACTAAACCGAGCCGTTTTGCACATGTTGTATTATACCGGAGTGCTCGGCCTGCATCACTACAGAGTCTCCGACCCTGGAATTCCACCGGACGAGAAGGAAATGTCAAAGGTCTTTGTGCAACACTCAGCGAAACGAATTTCGGAAATTACGGGAAACATCAAGGACCACGGTCTCGATCGATTTCTCCCGATCACGGCGATAACAACTACGATATCTGCCATCACAGTACACCTGTTGGAAATACGCGGTGTATTTGCTGCGGATGTTTTGAATGCCCAGCAAAATTACAAGAGATGCATGATGGTGATGGAATCGATGAAGGAAATGTATTTCTCTTCCGACTTCTCTCGGGTAACGGCGGAACAATCATTTCCCGCCACTACTCTTGATGATAATATTAGTCTATCTCTTGGCTCATTTGATTGGGGATTGGAGAATGACATGGAGTAAGAGTCATCGGTTTATTAAAGGGTACCATCAAGCGAGCTCTTGTATTTGGCTGTATTGAAGTTTTTGCCAGATTATTTAGTCAGTGCATCATGACCTTTGCGAGGTCTTTTTTTTTCACTTCGGCTTCCATAAGCCGAGTTTTGTAAGTGCTAGTTATTTAAATATCTCGAACACTCAAGTGTCCTACGAGGACAAGAAATAGAGATGTTCCAATACATCCGGATTTTACCACGTTCACTAAAGCATGTAGGGGTCGATAGAGCCACCTGATGGAAAGAAGAAATTAAAGGATTTCGACTGAGATCTTCTGAAGAGAGCTAAAAGTGCCCAGGAAACTAGCCTATGCGTTCTATTCAGATGCCTAGGCCGACAGTAAATTCAGGACCTGTGGAATGAGTTGGCATTGCTAATGTGACATCGGTTGAATTAATCCACCTATCTCATCTTGGTGAACCATGCAATTCAGATGGTGTAAAAGCGGGGAATGTTCTGTTGTCGGTCTGGAAAACGAACCCTGGCACCATTGTCACACATTCGGGACTCCGGGGATAAAAGCCCGAATTGGCTCAGAGACTACCCGAGTCTACAGGTGCAATGATACCCCGAGCACTGATTCAATCATATTGTGCCAAAGTTAAGGTTAATGGGCCCTAAGCGCGCCTATACGAGAGTGGGTTCGCGGCCTAAAACGAAATGCGGAGCAAGTCTCCGGGCTCCCAACAAGAGTGCTCCATTCCATTAAAGCCCAGGTCAGATGGGTTCCAGTGACCCGCTTGAATAGTCGGCGGGGTGGCCTGCAAATTACCGTTACCGCTCTGATTTGTGGTCTAAGCAGCTGCTCAGCAGCAGGGTCGTGTGTTGTTTCACGCTAAAGGGAATGGGGATGAACCCTTTTTGCCCTGCTCATTTCGCTTGACTGGTGGAAAAACAGCCTGTGATATTTTCAACAACAGAACTCTTGGCGGGGAATAGCCCAACACGGGCAAACGGAGCCAGCTTGGCATTTTGGGACCAGGGAATACACAATCGTGCTTCGAGGAAATATTCGGGCTATTAAGACCGAGTGATATATGCCAGATGGATTGTATAAGGAAGCTGTGTTTGACGATAGGTGCATCCTCATTTTTATAAAACTATATAAAAAGTGACTTGTCTTGTTGGATCGTTCTCAGTCATTACCGCCAAGAGATATATCCTTTTCACCATGAAGTTTACTACATCCTCCCTCGCAGCCTTGGCGCTCGGTGTTCTTCAGGTTGCGGCCGCGCCCGCACCGGAGCCCGTCCAGCTGCAGCCCCGAGCAACACCTACTGTCTACTTCTGCGGTGACAGTACTATGGCCAAGAATGGCGCGAATGACGGCGCCACAGATGGCTGGGGCAACTACATTGGCAACTACCTGACTGTGAGCACGGTGAACAAGGCCATTGGTGGACGATCGGCCCGCTCTTACTGGAACGAGGGGCGCTTCCAGGCCGTCGCCGACTTGGTGCAGTCTGGAGACATTGTTGTCATTGAGTTCGGTCACAACGATGGCGGCACGCCCACGTCAAACGACAACGGTCGCTCCGACTGTCCCGGAGCCGGAACCGAGACTTGCATCTCCAGCTCCACGGGCGAGACCGTCTATACCTTTGTCTTCTACGTTATTCAGGCTGCCAAGCTCATGACGGCCAAGGGTGCTACTGTCATCCTCAGCTCCCAGACTCCCAACAACCAGTGGGAGGGCGGCAGCTACAGCTCGGCAGCACCCCGCTTCGTCGGCTATCAGAAGACGGCTGCTGCTGCAATTGGCAGCTCTTCTGTGACATTTGTCGACCACTTCCAAGCCGTCAGCAACACATACCTGAAGCTCGGCAACTCTGCCACCAACGCCTTGTACCCCAATGACCACACCCACACCAGCCCTGCCGGCGCTGACTATGCTGCCAAGGCATTTGTCCAAGCTATTTATCAGAGCATGAATGGCACAACTAGCTTGAAGCCCTATGTCAAGACCCCTATCACATCAGTGTACTAAGGTGTTACTTCCAGACGGAATTCACGTCGGGTTTGCGTACCGCGATCACGGACTGTCGTTTAGATTTTGGGAAGATGAAAAGGATGCTGAGGCCATAGCTTCTTGTATATATTTTGGAATGTCAAATACTTTGTGTTGAATCTTGAGAATTCCCCAAATTTGATTCAATCTACGATTATAGCTATTTATGAAAGAGAACTCGGAGTCAATGCAACCTATCAAGAGCCACGTTTGCAAAAACCCTCAAAACGACAAACAAAATACAATAAATAATCAAAAAACCAGTCATCAAAGGGGTGTGAAGGCGGACTCATCAGCAACATTTCCATCAGTCAGATAGGGAGATAATTGTCCTGTGTCGTCACCTAGAATGTTCTGCGATCCGTGAGGACCTCCATCGGCTATCCACCTCTGAAACTCTATATTGCGGTTGAATTCCTCGTCGGGATCATGTTCTTCATCAAGGTCTTGCTCTGTATGGGGATGCCAACCCCGATGGACCTTCTTATACTGGTAGTCTCGTTCATAGTCTGGGATGAACTCGTCTCGTACTATTCCTCTAGATGGGGAACAAGGGTCATGAAGCTCGAATGGGTTGGATCCACGTTCGTATACGTATTCTTCGACCTCCTCACTGACCCATATTGCCCTTCCACTCACGACTGGATTCAAATTCACTCCAATCTTGATTCGAGGTCTGGCATGGGGAGGTCGCTTTTGCCATCCCAACTCATCTCGTATGCACTTCAGCAACAGCCGGTAACTTCCACAACCTCGATGGAATTCAAGATAACTCAGCTCCACTGAGCGCAGGGTTTCTGGTAATTTGGAGAGAAGTGACATCAGGTCCTGTCTTCTGACCGAAAAGCCACAGAGCCCAAAGTGCTGCAGCTGAGACCATTGGGAGACTGGAAGCACCGACTCTAGAGGTATATACATTGCTGGATCTTCAGGGGCAGTCGTTGGCTGCGAAGAGCTTATAGTGAGAGAAAAATGTTCAAGATCCTTTGAATTTGCCAGCGCCCTGGCCAAACTGCCACGAAGGAAGACCTCTCGTTGCACGCCATGCTTGCTTTCCACAGCAAGGGAGAGTTCGAGCCGTTTGAAGCCGGGTCGTCTAATTATCCTAGTAAAGTTTTCATACTCCTCACAAGGCCGATCAAACATGTAGAAGTTCAGTCCCATATTGAGATGAAAGTCCGGGACAACGAGTTCCGATACATTGTGAGGTATAGTTTCATCAGCCAGTATGCGACAGATGGCACGGAATCCCCGCCAGCACTGCTTGACCTCTTCACTGCCATCTCCTGGCTCTGGTTGAGTGGCTGACCCCCATGCTAAATGCAAATGCAAGCCTTTGTTTGGCCAACTTTGAGGGATTGGGTAGCTGAAGCCAAAGAGAAAGTTGCGTATCATGGGCGTCTGGTACCGTGGCGAAAACAAAATCCCATGAGCAGAAGGAGTGATAGTGACCCTTCTAAGGGATTTGAAGCGCTTCAGTCCATACTCAAAAGCATGGATGTCGGCATCAGTGGACAGGACAGAGTTCTGCTGGTTGAGAAGATCCCCATATTGTACCCAGGAGAATGGAGTAGACATGACATCTCGTAATTGGGCTGACACCTCAGTCTCTTGGTTACCTTCATCCTGTGCTGCCTTGGAAATGCTAAGTCCGAGTCCCTTCTGGAACCAGTTGGGGAACCATTGAGAACGTCGCAAATTCGATTTCCAGTACTCGCCGCTCGAATCGTCCGATTGTATGAAGCGTGCATCGTCCCAAACAATTTCGGTCACATCCTTGCTGAAGTATGCGTGATCTGCCACTGCCAGGAAGACTTCAATATTGCGTGTATTTGCGGACAAATACACACGGGTGATACGAGGGTATGCTCTGCGTGCTAAGAAAGTGCACGTCGATCGTAGGTGCTTCAGGTCGCGGTTTGACAGTTCAGAGAAGATATCCCTGAGTGTCTCATTTGCCAGCTTGCAGATTCCGCTTGTATTCTTGGCACGCACTGATGGTAGTGGTGAGTCCATGGTGGACACGTAAATAGAGAAGATAGTTTGCTATTATCAAATTTGATGATGTCTGAAGGAAAATGAAGGGAAGGGAATAAGATTCACGTTACGCATAATAAGCACTGGAAAAAGAAAGGAAAAGCAAGATCCGAGCGCACACAACAATTTGAGACAAGACACGGAAAAGAAGTGACAAAGCCAACTGGTACTAAGGACAAACAGTAATAAATATTAAACAGTGAGATAATAATAGCGAATACTTAGCCTTCAAGGAGAATAGTCGATCACACCTTTGCGCTCCTTCTTCGAGACTACAGCCTTCAATCAGGCCACAGTACCTACATACTCACTTTCTAACAGTGACTGCATACGAATTTTAGCACACCATGTTAATGAGGCCTGTTGCAGTTACTTGGTGTAACACGAGTAGCCCTAACAAACGAGAATGAAATTGAATATCCCACAATTATATTTCTACAATGATACTTGTGCATCTCCATGATGTATTATTGATGTACATTTTTTCCCACTATGGACGACAGCGACTGCAGAAGCGTGTGAAAAATATAGCTGAGTGACTCGACATTTCTATAGCCGTTCACAGGCTAGGACATGCTATCTTGATTCAAATCATTATAGTAGACCCATGATATATCAGGGATCTCATCTATCTGGATCAGGCCGATTGCCCATTCAGTGGTCTTTAAATGGTCTCCGTATGGAAAAATCCTATTTCCCCATAGATTAGTAGAAAATGGCAGAAATAATCAATGCAGTAATCTGCTGGAAAATTATATTTATATCTATTTATTTTATCCGCATTGACTTTTCTACGTCGAGTCCCCATTCGGCCTATTGCTTCCTTCTACCGGTGTGTCAAACTCGTCAATTACACTGCGTGGTTTACTGAACTTGCCAAGAGGCTTGTATTCCATGTCGTCAAATCCGAAGCCCTTGGGGCCTCCAATCTCAATACCTCTTGCCGTCGACGTCCATTTTTCCGACGCCGTGATGCCGAGAACCAGCACTGGTAAACCGTAGCGATACTCGGGTGTGCCAAGTGCCTCACCATTTTGGGCATCAATAACACAAACCAGATCGGGCACAATAGCGAGGATCTAAAACAGAGCCATGGTTAGCACAATCGCTCCAAATGGCGCGTAATAAGTGCAGTTACTATACCTCTTCCTTTCCGGTTGCATCAATCTTCTTTGCGTAAATATTCTCATTCTTGAACGGGATAATCAGGCGCTCTTTGTTGGAGCTAGACGAGCCTTCACCAACGGTCGATTCGATGATGACCTCTCCATAAGAATGCCCCATTTTCGTGATGCGCTCAACACCGATAATCTTACCCTTGAAGAGAAGTCGGGCGGATTCAGGGCCACCAACCTCGGTGATGATTGAGTCCGCCATGGTGTCTATTGTGTTTGTGCATCGCGAGAGTGCCACTGCACGGCCGATCCTCCATGAGAGCGACATTGTGTTCTCGACGACCCATTCCTTGGTGTTCTTGCCGCTGACAGGACCCTTGGCACATCCGACGTGGGATCCCATTTGCGACAAGGCAGCACGGAGTGCCCGTTCAGCATCTAACTCTGTAGGCGCCTTCGTCATGAACTGAATCGCATGCAGTTAGTAAAAACATATGTCGCTTAGAGGCTTCAGGTCACTCACGATGATTCTTCCATTTCCGTCTGAGATGCATGTTGGGATCATCATGGCCTTCTTTTCAAACACTACGGGCGTAGTTTGCCAAGAAACTGGATAAGCCCTTCCCATCCAGTCACCGTCGATTGCGGGGATATTCAAGGAAGTTGATGCACCAATGATCAGGCCCTGCAAGCCGTTGCCTCCGCCGATTTCCAGTGGAATGACCGCATTCGGCTTTACTTTGAGGAACTCGTAGAGCTCCCTCTGTGACTCAAGAATCCTAAAGTATTTTGTCAGTCATCATTCGTTTTTTTATTCACCACCAATACGGCCCCAGGGAAGAGAAACTTACTCGTCTCCGTAGGGCTTCTCGATTGATACCTGGGGGGATCCTTTACCACCGCCGCAAGCCACAACATCATCATCCTTGAGGTCATGAGGTGAAATAACCCGCAGAACTGCGCCAGATCGTAGCATCTCGCGAAGGCGAAGGAAATGTTGATAAGGGCTGCCTCCGCCTCCCGTTCCCAGGATGTAGCATCCGGTAGTAATGAACTCCAAGTCCGTCTCCGATAGGATCCACTCCCTGTTGACGACCTTTGGTTTATACGAAGTGATGTAATCCTTGGTGAAGATGACTGATCGTGATGTCGAGGGCATCTCAGCTGAATCCTCCACGCCTGCAGTCTTTTGTGCGACATGGTTTGAGTCATCCGCAAACTCGTCTGCGTCGCCATTTGCCACGACTGAATTCCCTTCAAAGTCCGTCCGTGAATAGTCAAAGTCACCAACCGCCTTCACAATGATTCTGGATTTGTTTGCAATGTACTAATTTGATGTGTCAGTAACGCGAAGATGCCCATCCGCTGATCGTTTACCTGAAGTGGGAAGCTCTCAATCTCGGCAATGGTGACGGTCTCCCTCAAGGCCCCGCTAGCCACGGCCTTATCGATAGCCCTCTGTGATAACTCTTGCATAATATCGTCCTTTGTTCTTGATTCTGTGCTCTCAACTGAGTCGACGATACCACTTACTCGTGCAGTCGCCGCACCGATCGCATTGGCTACCCCAGACCACTTTGGCTTGACGACGCGACTGGCGCCCTCAATGGCGTCGGGGGCGATGACTGCACCACCTCCAACCAGCACGACAGGAATGTCGTCGGGTGAAGTCTTCATGGTGTCCACAATGTATTCCAGCATGGACTTGACCTTGGCCTTGAACTCAGACAGGCTTGCCTCCAGTTCTGACCCTTCCACCTTTGACCTATCGCCAATTTCCACGTCCTTACTTCCCAAGACCGTATAGTCGGTAGCAGTGGGGATGTCACCTCCAAAGACGAGAGCCTTCTTGTTGATCTGATAGCCTACACTCTCAGGACCGACGCTGATTTTCCCGGCCTTGTCGCGTCCCACGATCGATCCGCCTCCGAGGCCAATGCTTCTAACATCGGGGTACGAAAAGTTGGTACGTACGCCGGCGATTTCGCTATAAGCTGCGGCCTGTCTTGGGAAGCCATTCTTCAAAAGGAGACCAACGTCTGTTGTCGTACCACCCACATCAACCACCATCATGACCTCTTTTTCTTGATCCTGCATCAAGAACGCAGCACCTCTCATGCTGTTGGTGGGGCCACTTGAGAAAGTCCGGATGGGCACTCGGGCGGCAGCGCTGGCTGGAAGGATTGTGCCATCATTCTGCGTAACAAACACGGGGCAGTTGAGATGCAATCGAGAAACGGCATCTTGGAAAGAGTGAATAGTCCGGCGAGCAAAAGGCAAAATAGAAGCGTTAAGGATTGCGGCATTTTCCCTTTCGAGGAAACCGATGTTCGCCACATCTTTGGAGCACACAATATCGGCTTCGGGATACACACTCCGGATGATTTCAGCTGCTGTTTCCTCTTGTTTATAAAAGAGATCGATCGGGCTAAAAACGCCAATGATGACGATGCTCTTGATGCCCTGAGATTTGATTTCATGGCATTGGCGCCTGACTTCATCCTCGTCAAGCTCAGCGATCAAGCTGCCATCAATTTCCAATCCTCCATTAATGAGGCCCCTATATCCACAAATTATGTTGCGCAGCTTGGGAGGCCAGTCAATTCCAATGGGGATGTCCTTGGAAAACGGTCCGCAAAGTCGCATCACGGCAACCTTTGCGAGTCGCGACTGGTCCATCTCCACCACGGCGTTGATGAAATGAGTTGTTCCAATTGTGACGCTGGCCACATCTTGAGGATCAATTTTCGACTGTTCAAACATTTCTTTGATGACATTGTTAATGCCGTCACTGGGGTTTTTTGTCGTGCTGGACTTTTTCCATGCCACAATGCCCCTGTCAGGCCCGGACGCCCGTGTAAGGTCCAGAATAACACCATCTGTGTTTGTCCTGTATGCACATTGTTAGCATTTCTAAACATGACATATTCCAATGTCACCCCGGTATACATGTCTTACCCGCCAACATCAACTCCGATCCTAAGCGTAGGCGCCTTCATCTTGCTCGGCTGGGTGCCTGTTCTGATACTGGCAAGAGATGCAGGGGTTTCTGTCAGTATTGGCAGTGAGACGTGCAGAAATCGTGCAATCGAATTCAATTGCCAACCTCCTCAAATGTAACCCGGTGTTCACGATGCCGATGCCCGAAGTCGGAGCCGAACTGAACCAGGTGAATGGCCTGAGTGATAGGGTTGCAGAGATAGAGTCCTATCAGCAGGCCGCCGGTAGGCCGCTCGTACAAATATCCCCCGCTAATCACGACAGTCAATTGCCCGATCGGCCAGAGGAGGAGGCAGATAAGAAATCTGGGGCACTAGGGCGTCGGCCAACTTGATGTGGTGTGTTCATGGGGCCTGGCTCCACAAACGGTCGCACGTCATGATAAGACAAGACAGGATTTAAAGCCGGATTTAAAGCCAGCGCGTAGGCACGTGGAAAGCTCCGGCAAATTTACATGCTGCTTAATTGAGGGGCGAGTTTTAGTCTGTTTGTTTCATAGGCTTCTGTGGCTGTATTTCCCGTTTGTGCCCGGAAATGTTTTCCCTGTCGGCCTAGTTTAAGCTTTAGTCAATCTCTTAGGATGCCAAGAGAGAACGCCCAGTAGAATGCCAAATAGAGTATGGATCATTGATAGGCCTAGCATCGAGCTATCTAGGTTGCAGTGCATCTCCAATTTTTCGCAAAGATAAGAGATAGATATTCGTAGTCGCCTGCCCACGGGGGTCGTAGTAGTAGGCAGCTGGGAATAAGAAGCTGGGGGCCCCACGTTGCAGTCGAATTTGAGAGCCTCGTCACGCCGTCGTTCTGGGCTTCCACCCACCTCGTCGTTTCTGTCTCGCAAGTAGACGAATTGTTTTTAATCGTTAATTACCGACGGCAATATGGCGACGAAGGCGATTCGCAGAATCAAGGAGGCAGCGGTCCTCGAGGCCGATGCATCTCGTAATGAGGAGACAACGGCGTGGTGTAACCGAGATTTGGTTCCCCTCCCGCCATCAAGAAGAACATGGGGCTGGTTCAACTTTTTTGGCGCGCAATCTTTGTAAGTTTGCATCCCATGATGCATCTACAGAATAAACCTGCTGATATACGCGACTTGCTAAAGGGGTGCGCTTAACGTGTCGACATGGCAGACTCCCAATACCTTTTTGACCCAGGGTCTATCTGTAGGCCAAGCCATGGCCATCATCGTGGTTTCGCGTTTTATCGTCTCGTTTTTTGCTTGCGTCGTCGCCTGGTGTGGCTTGACCTGGCACGTGGGCTTCACCGTTCAGAATAGATTTACTTGGGGTTTACGAGGAGCATACATTCCTCTTATTCAGCGTTGCCTGCTCAACTTTATTTGGAATGCTATCCAGTGTATGCTTTTCTTGATCCTAAGTGATGATAGAAAGCTAACAGTCTACAAATAGGTTGGAATGGTGGAAAGCTCGTCGCGTTAGTTACACCACAATGGCTTGGGGAGCCTATACTCGGAAATGTTTTTGCTGACCCGTAATATCACAGAGTATGCCTGACAGCCATATGGCCATCATTCCAGAAGATCCCAAACACGCTTCCTGCCAACGTACCAACGACAACGTATGAAATGGTTGGATTCATCGTCTTCTGGGTCGTATCTGTCCCATTCCTCTTCATCCGGCCGGAGCGATTCAAGAAGCCGTTCTTTGTGTCCAGTGTAGGTTGCGGTGTTGCCATGCTGGCCATGATGATTTGGTCGGTATCCGTCGCCAAGGGAGTTGGGCCAATCTTCTATCAGGGCCAGAAGGTTGCATCGACATCGCGTTGGAACGTCTCCTGGCTCATAATGGCTGGTCTGAACCAATCGATCGGAAGTAAAGTGGCCGGAATGACCAACGAAAGCGACTTTTCTCGATATGCCAACAGTCACCTTGCTTTTGTCATTGGTACGGTATCTGTTCAATGGATCGTCGGCATTATCGTCTCGCTTGGCGGTTTGGTCACTACGGCTGCGTGCCAGGTCATTTACGGTGACATTTGGTGGAACCCGCCAGACCTGATGATGGTCATGATGGACTGTGAGTTTTATGAGCAATTTGGCATTGAAAAGCATGTGCTAATAAATTGGATTCAAGATGGAAATGGATCTTCCGCAGCTCGTGCTGGTGTCTTCTTTCTCGCCCTCGCGTTTACTTTCGCTATCCTCTTCCAAAATGTCTGCGGTAATGCCGTTGCTGGTGGCATTGATTTGGCTGGTCTTTTCCCGAAGTGCATTGATATCCGCCGAGGAGCCTTGATTACCTTCCTGGCTACCTGGATCATTCAGCCATGGCAGTTGATTAATCGGGCGGCCACGTTCGTCAATGTCCTCAGCTCCTTTTCCGTGTTCTTAGCGCCTTTGCTCGGTGTCATGGTCTGCGATTACTTCTTTATTCGCCACCAAAAGGTTCGACTGAACCACCTATATCGCCCCGAAGGTTCCGATTACTGGTTCACTCATGGTGTTAACTGGAGGGTAATTCCGTGCTGGATCGCCGGATGGGCGCCTACAATTGGAGGCCTGATTGTCAGCGTTGGAGAGATGGAATCGGCTCCAGACGCCCTTTTCCAGCTTTATTACACCGCGTTCTTCACTGGATTTAGTATTTCCTTCGTGCTCTTCTATGGCGCCAATTTATTGTTTCCCATCAAGGGAGCTGGCGAGTTTGACGAATACGACGACTGGGCAACTTTCACAACAAAAGAAGCCGCTAAACTTGGGATCATTCCCCACGCAAACGCCGAGGAATTGCCTGAAATTGGCATGGGGGCTTCTGGTTACAGTCGCAACGTCTCACATCCCCAAGAAGAAAAGGGCTTGGAATCAGAAGCGCCAGTGGTAATTGGGGTTCCCGCAGAACCGGAAACTACGAAGCGTTGGTGGACGTCAAAGAAGGCGTAATGGTATCCGAGTTAGAGTTGAAAGTTATCTTATTTACAACGAATGGACAGTATGATGCCATCGGTACCCAACATAAATCGCTCCCTCTTATGAACTCCAAGTAAATTGAACTACAGGGGGAGAATATCCTCAGCAAGCGCTACCGACTTGGAACAGAATCATTGCGTTCTGCGAGCTACGTTCCCCAAACACCAACCTTGCCAAAATTATTCGTCATCAAAACACAGCCACCTCTACTCCTTTACGCCTCGCAGCTTCCTCAATATCAAAGTTAGAAGTCCCTTCTTCCCATGCCATGTCTAATAACTCAAAGGTGACTTTGACCAGCCTGAATGAATCTCGTCGCAAAAATGCAGCCCGCACCTCGTCCAGTGTCCTTTTCCAGTGCAAATTGTTCTTTAGAATCTCAACTTCAAGACTTGCCGCCACAAGGGGATAAACCATCCCATTGTAACACAATAAATGTTGATTTTGCGGAAGCTCAAACGAACGATTAAGAGCATCTATCGTTGCCATCAGCCGACATAAAATGAGCTCGGTCTGAGGAGCTCCGCGAGATCTGTCAGGGACAGCACGAATGTCTCCTATTGAGCCTCGTCGACTTTGTATGATCCGTCTTCGCCTCCGAACATCCAGGATACCACTCAATCTCCAGCAATCCCACAGGTGGCATTGCAGATATTCTCCAATCTCACCTGGCCATGTCCAAAATCGTTCTTCTGTGTACTCGTCATCATTTTCTAAAATATTGGCAAATATGTCAAGCAGCGACCGAGGCAGACCAGAAACAACTTCAATGCCAGTGAGGCGGCCATGCTTTTGCAGATCTTGGAGGTTGCGCAGCATTTTCCAGATCCCAGCAGAGGGGCCCACTCGACCTACGACCATTGACGGGATGTCCATTACGCCCATCACTTCCAGCGTGTGGAGCATGGCTTCATCGTTCATGGAGATGCGGTCGGGGGCTGTTTTGAGCTGGTAGGCATCGACAATGAGGTCTATGTAATTTGTCCACGGTTGTGCTTGCAGAAGCTGTAGCTGGTCAAATACACGAGAACTGGCTAGGTATCTGGATGAAATACGAGGGTTTACATACGCGCAAGGTGCAAATGAGCAATCCCGCACAGAGTGTTGCAGGGTGCATGGAGTCATAACGGCTCGCTAGCTCTCTACGAAAAGTCTGCAGAGCAAGATCAACATGCTCCATGGATGAAACAGACGGAAAGTCAGTTCCATCATCAACGTAGGCCTGGATGGCTGCGGAAACGGTGATTAATGCCGGGCTCTGGCGAGCCATCCGTTGGAAGAATGGCTGTAACCAGCATGATGCTTCGGTGGCGTATAGCCGCCTGAGTCCCGAGTTCAAAACTAGGGGGGCGCAGGGTTAGCAAGGCTTGGCAACCGGGTTTACAAGAGTCGTACACTTTTTAAACAACTGCTGCTCAATGCTCGTGACCTCACCGGGCGGCGATGGCTGGTCACTTTGGCTCGCAGAATCCGAGCCCCCGTACATGGACGATCCGGGGGAGGATACCTCGACGTCATGCTTCTTTGCCGAGTCGTTGGTGCCGGCCAACGTCCCAAGGTCTGGGATTGAGGCACCGGCAAATCGACCCCTCACGGCAATTCCATTAGTCCAGCGCAGCGGTGTGGCGTAACCTTCACACTGGATACCCCTGTGCACACAGGCTTTGCAGCCGGGGCGGGTCTCGTCGCACTTGCGCTTGCGTTTCTTGCAGTTGACGCACCCGCCGCGGGATCTGGGCATTGCAGGGCTGGGGGAGGAGGGGGAAGAGACGGAGGGATCCAATCGGTTTGTGCGTAATGGTCCCCGACGAATGGTCCTGGCCGAGTCTGGGGTTGCCGGTAGTCCCACCGACTGTGGCTGTTTCTCGCGATGTCTTAGTCTGGGGGAGGTGGGGATTGAGCGAGAAATGAGGTCGGAGAAGCTGGCACTGAGCTGGGGGCTAGACGCAGCTATTATAACTAATTAGGAAGATGGAGCCGGGCGCATTCAAGTTCCCGTTCGGGACTGGTGTCGATGTTCTTATCGCCACTAGGGACGCAGGGATGCGGAGGTGAAATGCGGGGAGTAGCAATGGAGATCCTTGGGCTCCGGTGAACTGAAGCTCTTTCTGGCTGCTGCGTAAACTATTGTCATTCATTCCGATATCAAAACCCTTGGCTCGAGCCGAGATCTGGCCCAGTTACCCCCCATCTCATGGCCCCATTGCTATCTGTCACGGCTGGGTCTCGGAATCTGGATCACCAAATTATACCCTGTCCAGGCCACCCACACACACTCTTTTGATGTTCAAACGACAAGGGCCAACAACACAAGCTTAGACCATCTTGGCTTATCGACGCACGTTTCGGTAATTGTGCCGATACCACATCCAGCAGCAGTGCCACCTGGCGCGCGCCAAACCCTCGCCAGCACCCCAATTGAACCACGACGGCACTTAAGAAGACGCCTTCGCCCTGCTTCTTCGACCATGCTCTGGCCATCCACGCAGGACTGGTTCCCCAATTCTAATTCTCTCAGTTGAAGCAATACGCACCTCGGGTTCGTTGTGCACACACCCCAGAGACACCTGCGCTCTTGAGCAGTCACACACTCTCACACATATCAATCTTGCATCTGTCTCGGGATGGAAAGCAACCATGGTATCGACGTGATCCCGGGCGAGGTCCGCCTGGTGCAGCGTGAGTTGCATTCCCATGCATAAAAGTCGTGTTGGAAAAAAAAAATCCTGTACTAAGCCGACATTGCGCCGCAGACAAGGATGCCGCCGACGCGTCATTATTTGTGTTGTCTCCGACTCCCTCATCAGACCCAAACGAACCTTTGGTGAGCTCAATTTTCCTCGTGTGTAAAATACAAGAGCGGGCGACTGACTCTAATTTTTGGGGTATAGAACTGGAAGCCATGGCGCAAATATCTCAACTTTGGTCTTACTCTGGCCATGTCGATTGCCGCCTTCACCAACCTGTCAGTTCAAACCGTCTTCTGGCAGCAGATGACTGTCGACCTCAATGTCAGCCTGAGCCAACTTAACAATGCTCAATCTGCGCAACTAGCCGGTCTCGCCATGGGCTGCGTCTTCTTCATCCCGTTTACCATCAAGTATGGCCGCCGTTCCACATACATCATCTCCACCGCAGTGATGGCCGGTGTATGCTGGTGGACATCACGCATGAAAAGCTATCCTGAACTCATCGTCACGGCCATTATCACAGGTCTATCTGGAGCTGTCAACGAAACTTCGGTCCAGATGACGGTTAGTATTTTTCCACGTTCAGAGGTTCCAGCTTGAGTCCACGCTTGCTAACTCGTGCCAGATTGCGGATCTTTTTTTCGTCCACCAACGCGCGACTGCGAATGCTTTTTATTTTACCGCCGTCATGATTGGGTCCTTCCTCACACCTATTGCAGCAGGCAACCAAGCCGCCAAACAGGGGTGGCGATGGTCCCAATACTCTCTTTCTATCGCCCTTACCGTTCTTTCCTTCGTTTTCATCGCCGTTTTTGAGGAGACAAAATACGTTCCAGTAGTCGACAGTGGCGTGGAGCCTAGAATCTCTCCTATCGATACCAATACCCAGGATTCCGATAAGAAACCTACCGGGGAAGCTCCCGTCCTGGTCAACGCGGACGTCACCGGCCCTCTCAACACCTGGCGCGAACGCCTCCGATTCCTCACACCCACACCCGAGTCCCTTTGGAAGCTATTCTTGATGCCCCTGCGTGTCATTACTCTTCCTCATGTAATCTTCACCGCTCTCCAGTTTGCCTCTGGCGTGTGCTGGTTGGTTCTTTACATGACGGTTGTGTCTATTGTTTTCTCGGCACCCCCATACAGCTTCAATACCGCCGGTGTAGGCTACATGACGCTGGGTCCTTTTGTCGGAAACGTTCTCGGAAGCATTTACGGTGGCCCATTTTCCGACTGGCTCATTGTCAGGCTGGCAAAGCGAAACGGCGGCGTATTTGAGCCTGAAATGCGATTGCATCCCTTGCTCCTCACCATGTTTACCATGGCTGGCGGTCTCATCATGTTTGGTGCCACGGCCGACAGGGTAAGTCATCCATTCTTCAATAACGCTTTAAAAGCTGAGACTAACTATTTCAGGGAATGCACTGGATTTATCCATCAATCGGTGGGGCTTTCTTTGCTTTTGGTCTGGGCGCCAATGGTGACATCACATTCACCTTGATCATCGACACGTACCGCGAGTTGACGGCCGAGGCCTTTGTTGGAGTCGCATTCATCCGTAATGCCGTGTCCGTTGCGATCCCATTTGCGCTCACCCCTTGGATGAAGACTATGAGTCTCACAAACATGTACATTCTCAGCGGATGCATTGCGTTCACTATTGGAGCCCTGTACATTCCAATGATCATCTGGGGAAAGCAGATTCGCACAGTTTTGGCACCAAGGTACTGGCGCTTGGTCGAAATGCGCGCTCAAATTTGAATCCAAACGAACAGGCTCGCTGACGGGGAAGGGGCTTGATAATTATTTGTTGGAAATTAGCTGGAAATCAGATAGTTGAGCTAGCATCATGAATGGAGAATTTTCTATAATTAGCCCCGCCCCACGAATTAAAAGAACATTTGAACACTTGGTATTGCATTTCTATTGGCTCATCTAGAACCCCAAAGCTTCTTTCCCAGGAAAGTTTGTCAATCGGTAGCAATCTATGATAGGTCTCCCTTCCCACATTGTCATGACGCCCAATGCCACAATGCCATTCAACCAGCCATACGAGCTGGTCCCAGGTGCTTCAAATTTGAGGTGCGTAAAATATTCAGCCTCATCTTGTGAAACTGTTTCTTTTTCTGAGATGTCTTCTAAGACATCAGGTCCAGTACGGAAGATGCCAGTAGCATGCACAAGGATGTGGATGTTGTCGTCCGTCCGCAATGTGTATTTTGCATCTAATTTCCAGACAGTCTGGTCGTGGATCTATTAGTGGTTGACTCTTTTTTTTATTGTTTTGAACCATTATTTTGCGACTGACCTTTTTCTCATCAACTACCTGTGCCCAATCTGCACCACTTCTCTCTACAATGATGCCTTTGATCCGAGGTCCATTGACCACACCACCAAGGATCGGAAGCACCATCCTCGTAACACAGGTGTTGTCGATGCTCGGAATTTCGGACACGCCCGCGGCGTCCATCTCAGCCACGATGCGATAGACAAACTCTAGATGAGGCATCCGCATGCGCGGGACCTCGGCATTCTGCGGGGAGTAGCCATTTCCCGGTGAGGGGACGTGAGATTGGGACGCCATTGACGGGATTGCAGTCGTGTAATCCGTGCAATTCGGTGATGATGGCAGGGGATCAATTGTCAGCTGCGTCTAGGCGTCGTGGGATGACGAACCTTTATCTCCAGTTAGACGTAAACAACCCGGCTAAGCCGCAGATGCAAGCGACTCCACTGCCGATAAGCTTCCCGCCAGGTCATGAACGCAAGGGCGCATCCACCTTCTGGATTGGGGCATTGCATGCGACGCTAACTCGGAATGACAGGTGACGCGCGATTGCAGGCGATACAGGGACGGAGCAGCAGCTCGGAACCAGCTTGTTTGCGGGGAAACCCTCAGGGTTCCGAGGTTTTGGTTTAGCTCTTATAATAATTGGGCTTGTGTCGTCTTGCATTCACTTCTCTGTCCTCGTCAAGTGTGGCTGTTTGATCACACATCACTACCTCTTCACTTTGCCGATCCATCTCCCGATCTATCCCCCTCAATAATGGCCGAGGCATCCAATTGGGAAGTACTTGCTGCTGCCCACCGAGAGAAGCAGCGGCTTGCCATTCCCAAAGAGTGGATCCTGAGTCCTGAGAAGCTGGACCAGCTCAATAACAAGGGCACGCCCCATGAAGGCAAACTTATTGAGGCTGATGCTGTCCGCAAGTCAGGACTCTTAACACATGATGACCTGGCGATAACTGAGAACTTCACTGCAACTCAACTTCTCAAAAAGCTTTCCAGTCAGGAGTTTTCTTCTGAAAAGGTCGTCGAGGCCTTCTCTAAGCGTGCAGCGCTTGCTCAGCAATTGGTAGGTTAATCATTGCACATACGACACCACAAAACAGAGCTAACAATCGCAGACTTCATGTCTGACGGAGATTTTCTTCACAGAGGCGCTTGAGCGGGCAAGATGGCTGGACAAGCAACTCAAGGAAACTGGCAAGGTTGTCGGACCACTGCACGGTTTACCTATCAGTCTCAAGGTAATGAATGAATGATGGGTTTCACATTACCAAATTCATGCTGACCATTTAGGATTCATATACCGTGGCGGGGAAGTATGCGACCGTCGGTTACATTGAGTTTCTCAAGCGCCCTGCCCCTAATACGAATGCGCCCCTTGTGGATATGCTTCTTGAAGCTGGCGCCGTTTTGTATTGCAAAACCAATCTTCCTCAGACCATGATGGTGAGCAGACTGCTGATGTTATTTTTGCCGCAACTCTAACACATCTTAGACTGCCGACTCAGAAAACAATATTTTTGGACGCACCCTCAACCCCCACAACACAAAGCTCACTGCTGGTGGTTCCACCGGAGGTGAAGGTGCTCTAGTCGCCTTCCGAGGATCCGTGCTTGGTGTCGGAAGTGACATTGCTGGATCTATTCGAATTCCCTCGGTGTGCTGTGGCATATACGGCTTCAAACCAACCGCAGATAGAATCCCATTTGGAGGCCAGTCAGAATATCCCTTTCCTACAACACATCTCCCAGGCGTCATTCCGGTGGCCGGACCCATGGGTGTCTCCATTGACGACCTCTCTCTTTTCATGAACACTGTCATCGAAAAGCGGCCTTGGAAGTACGATACCACGGCCATGGACATTCCTTGGAGAACCATTGACGCCAATGACAACAAGTCCTTGGTTATTGGCGTCATGGCTGAGGATCCTGATTACCCTCTGCATCCCCCAGTTCGACGAGCTGTCCAAACCGCTGCCACGGCCCTTCAAAAGGCTGGTCACAAAATCGTCCATCTACCAGCTGATCCGAAGAGAAGTGCTGGGTTCGGCGGAAGAATTGGATTCCAGTACTTTGGAATGGTAGGCCCTGATCCTGAAACCATCTCAAAGGAAGTTGGCGAGCCGCTCGTGGCCTCGGTAGCAAGGCTTGTCCACCCATTCACCAAGGCGCCCCTCCCAGTATCGCCTGATCTGGATATTCCAAGCCAGTTGTCAGAATTAAACAATGTTCGAGATGCTTATATCGACACGTGGAAAAAGACCTGGATCGAAAACAACCTAGACGTTGTCTTGGCTCCAGGAGCATCATCGACTTCTGTGCCACATGACACCTATGGAAACCCAGTCTACACATTGATGTGGAATGTTCTCAATGTAAGAAAAATCGAGCTCACTGCTTTTTGAGTATTATCGTTAACAATCGCCAGTTCCCCGCGGGAATTATTCCTTTCGGAAATGCTTCAAAGGCAAAGGACCCTACGTTCCAAGAGGCGGTCGCAGACTTTGACCCAGACTGTAAGTTAATTAGAGCGCATGGATGAGCTTTATGGCATGTGCTGACTATAAAAAAGATGATCCAGAGGTTCTTGACGGAGCTCCTTGTTCCATCCAAGTTATTGCGCCCCGATTCCGCGATGAGGAGTGTCTTCGGGCAATGCGCATAATTGACAGAGATATTCGACAGGATAGAGTGGTCCCGCATATTTAGGCGTCTATCATCCTAGACAAGCATTCCTGTATTTAGACTGTTTTAACAATTATCAGTAGTTGAAGGTGCCGACTGTAGCATTTAGATTAGCCCACTTAGGTTAAACAGAGACGATTATTATGCACCTTTGTAACGGCTCAAAATTTAGCTTTTCTTTGAAGATTGAAATAAAATTGACTAATTGAACTACTATTCCTGCTCGAATAAATGAGTTTCACCGAGTTCTTGAAAACAAAGGCTCGAATCTGGTGGGCACCAAGCTACCCTAGATGCTGGACGGTATCAGGTAATTCACCCATGAAAAGCCACACAATACTACCAAGGGGTGTCGTGCAATTGCAATGGATATAAGTAAATAAAAGAAATTTTAATTCGTTTGAATCACCGCTATTTAGGCGCTACATTGGTTTTCAGATCCGCTAGTCCATCTTAAATAGCAGCTCTGTCTCTCGATATCCACTCAATATCATCCTTCAAATACAGGTTTGCTCTTAGATCTCCCGACCTAGCATGTCCTTCAAATAGTTCCACTCGAGCAGCACGACCGCACAGCTGGCCTAACCTTCCACTCGCCTCAGGGTCACGAACTTCCTGGTA
Organism: Calonectria naviculata; assembly: GCA_003031705.1. Taxonomy (NCBI): domain Eukaryota; kingdom Fungi; phylum Ascomycota; class Sordariomycetes; order Hypocreales; family Nectriaceae; genus Calonectria; species Calonectria naviculata. The sequence goes on along the minus strand of NAGG01000191.1, from coordinate 143,439 downwards.
AGTCACGGTTCGGAGGAACTTGCCCACCCAGAGTCCTCCAGTATATCTACCAGCACCACGGGTTGGAAGAACGTGGTTGGTTCCGATGCACTATAAATAGTTAGTCATTGGTCGGGTGGATTTTTGGGAAGAGGTTCGAAGCTCACCTTGTCTCCATATGAAACGCATGTCATCGGTCCCAAGAATAGAGCACCATAGTGCTGCATCTTTTGGAGAGCCTCGCGAGGCTCTTTTGTAAGAATCTGAACGTGTTCGGAAGCAAACTCATCAGCAATCTGGTATGCCTCATCTATATTATCTGCCACAATAACTTCACCAAGGTTGCCCCAGGAGACGCTTGCAATGGGAGCCGTGACCAGACCCTTGAGGATCTGAGTACAGTATTCCATTGACCTCTTTCCAACTTCAGCAGAAGTGGTGATGAGAATTGCGGGACTGTCTGGTCCATGCTCAGCTTGAGACAGCAGATCTGTGGCCACCATGAACGGGTCGGCGGTCTCATCAGCTACAATGAGAACCTCCGTCGGGCCAGCAAAAAGATCAATTCCAATCTCTCCGTATAGCTGTCGCTTCGCCTCGGCAACAAAAGCATTTCCGGGGCCAGCAATAAAGTTGACCTTGGGAATCGTCTCGGTACCGACGGCCATGGCTGCTACAGCCTGGATACCGCCCAGGATGTAAATCTCGTCTGCACCGGCGTGGTACATGGCGGCCACGGTCGCAAGCGGGATCTTGCCGGCCGCCGGAGGAGTGCAGCCGATAACCTTCTTCACCCCAGCAACCTTGGCCGTGAGAATCGTCATATGGGCTGATGCGAGGAGTGGGTATCGGCCGCCAGGGATATAACTTCATTCACAGGGTTAAGTTAGCGCAGTTCGTCGGAGCACCCGGACCAAGAGTTCATCTTACGCGCCAACACAGTCAATCGGGTTGTTTTTCTGGCCAAGGAACACGCCGGGCTCCATCTCTAGCTCAAACTCTTTTAGAGAGTCCTTCTGCGCAACGGCAAACTTCCTGACATTGGCCTGGACAGCCTTGATGTCGTCAATAACTTGGGCCGGAACCTGAGCCAAAATGTCCTGGATTTCGGCATCGGATAGCTTGTAAGAGGGGGGCGACCACTTGTCAAACTTCTCGCTGTATCGGCGGACTGCGGCGTCTCCCTCTTTGCGAATGGTGTCGATGACGCCCTTGACGATGGTCGGCACATCTGCACCCGAGCCACTGGCAGGCGCGGGAGGAGGAGTGGCTTTCTTCAAGTAAGTGCGAGGCATTGTGACTGTGGTTGCTCTGAATAATTTTCTACCGCAAAGCTGGGGCTATTCAACAGCGCTGCGCCGTACTGCGCAATCTATATATGTCAATTGAACATGAAGCAATTGTTGGAGCACGCACGCGCAATGGTGGAATCAGCACCGAAATCGCTGTCTCCAAAAAACGTCACGTTGACCCCATGTGGCCGCGACTAGGCGGAGCTAGCCGGTCGGTCGGGGGTGGCGGGCTTTCGGATCAAGTGGGGGATTGCAACTACCAACCGGAGAGTGGAGGGAGAAGGGTGAGAGTAACGAAAATGCATCCATGTTCTTTTCTTACAACCAAGCTAACGCCTCTAGTCCACATACAGGCCACCGTTTACAAAGATCTGCGTACCATTCACCCACCCAGCTCGCTCCTCGCATAGGAATGCAACCGCGTATGCCACCTCCTCTGGGTTTCCCATTCTCTTGCCAGCCGGGGTGGCATCAATCGTAGGCTGTAACACCTTCATGGCTTCCTCGCCGGCGGACAGGAAGCCCTCTGTCTTGGTCGGGCCGGGGGACACGGCATTCACCGTGCACCCGTACTTGGGCGGGAGCTCCTTGGCCCACACCCGAGTAAAGGAGTCGACCATGCCCTTGGTCCCGGCGTAGATGGTCTGCAACGGGGGTGGGCCGCGGGAGCTGATGGAGCAAATGTTGACGATTCTCCCGCTGTCGCGAGTGAGGTGGGGAAGCACCGCCTTCGTCAGGAGAAAGGGACCACGGCCATTGAGGTTGACGAGCGAGTCCCAGTGCTCTAGGGTCTGCTCCTCCAATGGCAGGTTCACTGCAATGGCAGCCGAGTTGACAAGGATGTCGATTCGGCCAAACTCCCGGACGGTAGCATCAACAAGCGTTTGGGGGCCCTCCACGGTGCCAATGTCGGCACAGACAGCTATCGACTTTGTGGGCAGCTTGGCAGCAGCCTTGACGCCTTCATCCTCTAGCTTGGGCCAGGGATAATTGATGACAACAGAAGCACCTCGTGAAGCAAGCTCGTGTGCAATGGCAAAGCCGATGCCACTGCTGCTACCCGAGACGATAGCCACCTTTCCGGCCAGAGTCTGAGACACAGCTGGCGAGAGGATGGTGGGGTCCATGATGGATGGCTGATTCGACAGTGACAATAAACGAATTGGCTTTGGATGGGGATTTGTTGGGCCCGAAATGAGGTGGCTGTGTGGGGTATTGACTGGGTGACTTGTTCGAAGTTGTCGTGTAAAATTGCTTCTTTATATGGCGCTTTGACTCAATTGAAGCTGATCTTCTTGCTGAGGCGGACTGAGGAACAGTGTTGACGCGGCAATGCTGAACCCTTGAGTTGGAGAAGCGTGACTGACACTCGTCCGCCTTGCCCGTCTCCTCCTCCACACAGACGCCCGGCACACCCACCGCAGAGCTGCAACGGGATGTGGGAGCCAGATCCGCGACCCCCTTCCCCCGCATTTCGCGGACCGTGGCCCACTAGCCGAAAGCCAATGAAGGGCGCAGCAATTCCCCTCTGGGTGCGTTGCAGGAGGCACAGCAGAGCGTAACCTGGGGCAGGTGGGGAGCCAAGCGGAGAGCCAAGTGGGTAGAAGGAGAGTTGTTCCCCGGATGCCCCGAGTGCGAGGTGGGTGGGCGGGCCGCCAGTGAATCTACGATTTAGCATCGTGGAGTGCAGCTGTTGGCTACTCAGGGTTCAACTCTGCACATATCTACAAGGATGCCATGTCTAACGGATGCGAGGCTTGAGTCATTGTGTGAGAATGAATTTATCGATTCATTGAGTTTTGAGCGTCTGGCCCAAGAGCACTGCTGAGCGCCTTTGGTGGACAAGCCAGCCGCGGAAATCTATTCTACATTCTATTGCTGTTTACTCTCCGACCTCACGATCGTCGTGCCAGTGGATCAGCTTCTCCACAAAGCGCCATTGCCAGGTAACGTGTCTAATCTTCTTTCCCCAGAAAAAGAAAACCACCCAGCACGAAATGACCGAGGCAGAAATACCCGCCATTGCGCCGAATGCATCGACGTAGCCGCTCTTGGCGATCCACGGGTTGGTGTAAAACGAAAGGAGAAAGCCAAAGGCAGCTGTTGTAAAGCAGTGGTTAGCTCGGTGGCAAATACTTCCGCAGGCGCATCTCCAACTTACACTTGAATGCAAACTGCGACACTGTAATTTCGCCAGCAACTGGACGGTAAGCGTCGATGGTGTACACCAGACTAATGTTCGTGGCCTGCACGATAGAAAAGTTCACTGTAATTTTCGCATTAGTCTCACACACAAGTCAATGCGCACGGAGAATGCTTACGGAGACCCAGGCCAATGGTGGGAACGATCCAATGAAGTTCCTTGCCGATGCCCACGCCGTACAGTACAAGCGAGAGGGGGCCAGTGACGAGAGACACCATCATGGCTGGCAGACGCATCTCAGGCTCTCGGATACCGCCATTTCGCTTTGTGAAGTAATCAGCGACCATGTCGCTAAGGTGTCCGCCGAAAAAGACTCCGATGAGCGAGCTGAGAAGCGAGGCGATGAAGCAGAGACCTGATTGCCACGTCTTGAAGCCGTACACGGTGCTGAATGCAGTGGCAAAGTTTGAGGTAATGGCGACAAGGAACCCAATGGTAACGGACATGACTAGGGTCGCCCACAGGACGGGGGGTAGCACAAGCAGCACCACTGGCCTGGAGACTAGCTTGAGGGTGTTCTCGGTGGTGTATGAGCCAGTAAAGATGCGCAGATTCTCAACCCAAGTGCGCTTCCTGGGGACAGGAGCGGCCGGCACTCCCATGGCGTCCTCGGCATGGGCAATCTCGGCGTCATTCTTTGTTGTCTCGACATCAACATCGTCTTCATTGCTTCGCTGTAGAGGGTTGCGTCGATATTGAGTTTCGGGAAGAGTGAAGAAGATAAGGAGAGTGGCTGCGCCAATCAAGGCACACGAGATGTAGTAAATGTAACGCCAGTGCAGATTGATGGTGATGAGTCCAGCAATCAAGATACCGCCTCCTACACCAGCAGAGAGGGAAGCAGTGTAGACACTGTAAGAATATTGTCAGAAAATAACTTCACACATAGTAGGAGGGCTCTAGTGCTTACGCCATGATTTTACCTCGCTCGTGGAGGAAGAAAATGTCGGCAATGGTCAAGGGGGCGAGACATTCAGCTGCACCATTGGCAAAGCCCATTAGGATTCGGGCGGCCAAGGCACTCCCGTAGGACGTCTTTGCTCCAGACCACCCTGCAGTAGCAGTATATAGCGCAAATGTGAAGATGTATAGGGGTCGTCGTCCGTACTTGACCATGATGGGCATCCAGATCAGGTTGCCCATGCCCTGAAGCAGGGCTGTTGTTGTGAAAAAGTACGAGACCTTTGCGATGCTCCCAGTAAGGTCTGCACCAGAGTCGGGGAAGAAGTCATGGGCGATTTCGACGATAGCCACAGACGGACCTGCGGCTAGGAAGTTGCTAAGGAAGATGGCAATAGAAACAAGGGCGGCAATGTACAAGCGGTACGCCTTCGACCTGGTAGGAGCATCTCGTGTCAGTTGATTTTCCCCAGATCATGACTGTTTCTGGGCTGATTATTACCAGTTGAGGGGGTCATTGGGGTCATTTGTTGGGGTAGGGACGAGGATAATCTCGTTGGTCTCATGGTGCCGCAGCTGGACGTTTCCCAGCGTCTCCTTTTTAGGAACAGGCTCCTTGTCAAAGTCTCCCGCGGTGGACATGGTGGGAAATTTTGCAAAGAAAGAATTTCAAGTTTGGAGACCAGCGGGTTGGGTGGCGATTATGGGCGCACCTCTAACGTCTCTCCTGTCGTTTGTTGGAGCAGGAGCTAAGAGTCTTTGCCGGACCGGGCCTCTGGGAGGAGGAAGGCTAAGCATATGTACCACGGTGATAGCCCAAAAGCCCTTTGAGACGGGCGTTTGGACTTTGGAGGATCTATTCCAAAAACATCTCCTCGGGACTTCGGATGCCGCCACCCTGGGCAGCAGCCGGGCTTGGAATCTAGATTGCTTGGTTGGCATCCTGGCTCGGGAGGGCAGCTTGTTTTCGTCGAGAGTCGCAGGGCTCGCGGCCAGGGCGTTGCAGCACAGGGACCACGGACAGGGGCCCCGGCGTCTGCGGCGTCAGTGTGACAGCCGGATGGTACGACATGGGATCGCGATGTGGCCGCCCGACGCAGCCGATGGCGGGACAAGTGGAGGGGGCAACCTAAACTCGTCTGGGTGCGTCAATAGCGGTGCGGAGTGCGGGCCCGTTACCCCACGGGGATGGAGATTGCGTGTTGAGGGATCTAGGCCCTAATCATTCATATTCACCTTACTCCGCCCTTCTGTCGGAGCATGGCTTAAAGAGACAGACAGCCAATCCAATTAGCCTTGCCTTTTCCTCCAGCAACAACCCGATTCGTCCCTTTTGTTTTAGATTGTTTTGCCTAATTCACCCAAGACTGCTTCTCCGCACACCATGAGCGCCGACAAACTTTCCTCCATCCGGGCAGAGCTGCCGCCCTCCTTCCCCATCATCTGGAGGGACAGCGTCGTGTATGAGCGTGCACGCGTTGGCCGCGTCTTCAACTACCGAAGACCAGCTCGCTACCCCCTGGGAGTGGTTGAGGCAACCAAGGAAGAGCACATCGTCGAGGCCGTCCGCATCGCCAACAAGCTGGGCGTCCGTGTGTCTGTCCGCTCTGGAGGCCATAGCTGGGCTGCATGGAGTGTCCGAGAAGATGCAATCCTCATCGACCTTGGAAAGTACTTCCACTTCCATCTAGACGAGAAGACTGGCATCTTAGAAGCTTCGCCCAGCACGACGGGCAGAATGCTGAATAGATACCTCGACCCCAAGAACCGCATCTTCCCCGGTGGCCACTGCCCAGATGTGGCCATAGGTGGTTTCCTCCTGCAGGGAGGCATGGGTTGGAATTGCAGGGTGAGGAGATCTCCCATTATTGCATGCATGACGATTCAGCTAACCTGTTTCATAGAATTGGGGTTTTGCATGTGAGCGGGTACTGGCAATCGATGTGGTGACAGCCGACGGAAGGAGGCTGCACTGTAACGAGAAGGAGAACAGCGATCTCTTCTGGGCAGCTCGCGGTGCGGGACCTGGTAAGCTACCCCGAATGAGGAATCACGATGATCGGGTAACAGGTGGGCGCTAACATTGCCGACAGGATTCCCTGCTCTTGTCACTCGGTTCTACCTTGAGACAATTGCCAAGTTCACTCACATGAGGTCTTCGGCTTACATCTATGAGAAGAAGGATTACCGAAAGGCATTGGAGTGGATTACCAGAGTAAGATTAATCACCTTTGAAACTTTCTTAATGCAGTTGCTGATTTCATGCACAGATCACCCCTAGCTATGATAACAGCGTTGAAATTGTGGCAGTTGGTTGCTACGTTCCTGGCCGCGAAGAGTCATGCATAAATGTCCTCCTTGTCACTTTCCAGAACAGTGAAGAAGGAGCGCGAGCTGCACTGCAACCGGCACATGACTCTGCTCCCGCGGGCCATGTGATATCCTGGTTCTGCAAGGAGACATCCCTTGCTCAGGAGTATGATGACCAGCATGCCGCTAACCCCAATGGACACAGATATGCCGTTGACAACGGCTATATTAAGAATGACTCCGACGCAGTTTCCGTCATGGAGAGAGCCTTTACCACTCTGCCTAGCAGAAAATCATTTGCTCTATGGTACGCCATGAGCCCAGCATCTGGCTTCAGCGTGCTGAAGGGCACCATGAAGGACATGGCCCTTTCCATGCAGACAGACCACTACTTTGCTACCTATACCGTCTGGGAGAACGAGCAGGATGACAGCAGATGCCAGTCCTGGCTCAAGAACATTTACAAGCACGCACAACCGCACCTAGAAGGTGCCTACCTAGGAGACGCCGACTTTCAGGTCCGCGGCTCCAAATTCTGGAGTGATGAGAACGGCAAGAAGCTCATGGATATTCGAAGAAAATGGGATCCCAAGGGGGTGGTCGCAGGATACCTGGACCAGGACGATAAGAGCGGCGTGCAGGGTTTGAGCAACGAGAACGAGTGGCACGCGACCCCCAAGATTTGATTCCCCATCATGTTTATCGTTGTGATAGACTTTGTTTATTGTACCAAAAATCGTGTCTGAGTTTACCCAAACTCATATTTTCTGTCTTATTCTGTTTATTTCCTTGTTTGCTTGTTTTGTCCTTCTTTGGCTTGTTGTCTGTTGTTGACAACGTCCACTCCTTTTTTGAGACCTCAGCTTGATTAACTGCACCAGTCATTACTGCATATTGCGAGAAATTGCAACCTGCTGCCAGGCGAATGACCGTAGCTCCTCCAATGCGTAGTCCTACGGCGTAGTTTACGTGCCACCCAGACCTCCCACACCAATGCCAGCCCCAATCCCGGTAGTTCAGTTGTTGTTGTAACCTGGATCCAGCCCCTTGTAAACGAACGCATGCCCATTCCGTTTCACATATTGCTGACTAGGGTGTCGTTGACTACGACGGCAGTGGCGAAAATTTTCTAAACATAGGTAGTATTCCGCTCAGAAAATAAAGGGTCTTGCCAAATGTAGAAATAGTCCTTCAATGCATGCTGTGTACACATAGACTTCATTGACTCTTCACAGCAAGGTAGCTTCTCTCCCAACAGCACTATGTCATATTAAACTTTAGTTCCATTGATTCTCATGTGTTCTTCCTCTAGTGCACTAGCATGAACTTCCAGCCGGCTCGGTGCTTAACAAGACTCCTACCGTTGACAGGGGGGCTCGGTTGTTGGTAGTACGGATATGTGGGGGCGGTCCCGTCTCCCTCCCACATCCCGTGGTCCTCTGTTCCAGTTGTGGCACACACCCTCCACAGGCCTATGACCAATATACTATTCTTCTGAGCTGGATTTTAGGGCGCGGCGTGAGGGGTAAGCGAGGGGGTTTAGTAAGGCAATGAAGGCCGGCTTTGAGACGGCCTTTGAGGCTGCACCGCCAAAGTCAACATGGCAACAAGGGTTGCAGATGCTAATATCCATCGGGCGTCTACATATCTAGAGTCAAACGTTCTTAATTGGAAAATCCTCCCGGTTTAGGGTAGTACATTTTGTAATTCGGGTGAAGATCCTCAAAAACTCATTGTTCGCCAACTGACACATGGTTACTCGTAATTTGATGCTTAACAATACGACGTACAGTCTACCTGTGCGTGAGTCCTTACCATGTCTCCTATCCCTGTATACCACATCTATTATCGAGATGAGAGGCGATTGAAATCCGGGGTCATCTACTATCCACCAGATTTGTCAGATCGTTTACGCGGTCTCATGAAGGCCTCTCTAGAAAATGTAATCACGTCGTAAGCAACATAATTCCCTGTTTCACAGGGTCGCCAAGGAGCAAAATGAGAAGCGGTAAGGATCATGACTTGGCATAAAGAATGTTCCGCATCATTATACTGTTTTGCACAGTAGTATTTCGCAATAAAAATATTTGCCTCAAGGTTATCGCCGAGACCCATGATTCGTGTAACCGTGACATTCCGTCCCGTCGACGTGATAGCCACGCAAACAACTGCACGACGATGAAATAAGAAACTATTACGCTTGCTATGACAATATGTACTTCCTGATTCAGCTTCCAAACTCAACGGTGAGCGTTGTATTTTATTGCTACCAACCCTCTACATCAAAACGGTTGTCTTCCTGCAGGCCCCATGGGGATGGGGACGCGTGGATGCTAACTAACAGGGTGCCACTCGCATTCGCGACCCGCCCACGGACTCTCGCTCGTCCATTGAGGTCCGGGAATTCCCTTGCATGTGTGCAAGGTCGCCTGGCATCGTCACACTAGCTTGGCGAAGCAAGCAGGTCAACTCGGCCAGGGATCCATTGAGATGCCAGACGGGTAGATCGTCTCGGACCCCTAAACCAAAAGGCCCCCCGGTGGCTCCATCGCCATGCTACTGCTACGGCATCTGCGCCGCTCAACAGGCCCCTTTAGCACTGTGATTTCCACAACTCTGCCATGTCCCCGAGCGGTGACAGGGTCAATCTGAAGAGACGGTGGCATTGGACTGCAAGTGCCGTCGATTTTTGGCAAGCTTGCCGGGGGGTGTCTGTGGGCGACGACACCAGGGCACACTAGAACAAGACGAGCCGGTGTAGGCATTGCGAGGGGCGCTAACTAGTTGGACGCCTCGGGGGCCGTAAACCCCGCAGAATCTCATGGGAACCGGGGGCGGCCATGCTCCATCTGACAAGTCAGCCGAAAAGCGGAATGCGGGGAGAGGGCACGGGGCATGGAGATGGGGTTTGTGGATCTGCCCGTTCATTCAGATACAAAGTCGACTCTATCCAGCTCTGCGCCGTCATCGCTGCGACTTCCGAATGCCATGACCTTGTTTCCCGTTGTCTTGAGATTGGACTTCGACTAATATTGTCAACTGCCTCATACATCACAATGACAGACACGATGGAGACATCCCCTACACAGCCATCAAAACCCCCTGGCCAGGGTCTCTTTCAGTGCTCGGCATGTCAGCGCACATTTACGCGAGTCGACCACTTGGCGCGCCACGTCCGAAGCCGTCAGTATATTCTATCCCGCCGTTAGCATTTACTCCCTAAACAGTCAAATAGATCTTCAGGAACGACCCTTTCAGTGCCAGACATGTAACAAAACCTTCGGCCGCCCGTATGCACACCCAGACCCTGGACGCCCCGTTCCATTAGCGAGATTGTCTCTCTAACTGTGCTCCCAAGTGACCTCCTCAAAAGGCACTCTGCTTGCCACGAGGGAGAAGAAAAGACTGGCAAGCGACCCAAACGCCACCACCACCAATCGCTCAGAGTTTCTCAAGCATGCAAGCCGTGCGCTACAGCGAAACTCAAGTGCGACGACGAGAAGCCGTGCGGGAGATGTATGCAGAGGGGCATCACATGCACCTTTGAGCAGCGCGACACCATCAAAGTCTCGAGAAGCGATGCGTCGCAGTCTGGTGAGTTGCCTCTTCTAGTTGGACAATTGTCTCTGGGTCAGTCGAATTGATGGTAGAAATTATCGTTGCTAACATTAGAAAGAAAACGCAACATCGCCGGCGGCGCCAACGGCCAATAACGACCTGGCAGGAATTGGAATGGCCGTCGAATCCATCGAACAGGTGGCTACGCTTCCAACTCCAAGTTCAATGATCAGAGGTTAGTTTATCATATCTTCTACGACACGGTACCATTTGTGTTGATTTTATATTCGACAGCGCATTCTTCAGCACCACTTCAACTTCCTTCCACTTCACCCTTTGACTTTCAAGAACACCACATGTCGGGATTTCTCAAGGGTGTCATGACTCCGAGTCTTCCCGATGGATCATTTTCCTTCTCTCCGTCGACATGGGCCGACGCAAATGCCGGCTTCGGGGCCAGAGGCCTACTCGATTTCACCATGGAAGCCGGATTCGACTTTAATGATGCCGACTTCGGCTTCATCGATCAACTTTGCAGCGACCCTCATTCTCTCGATATCAACCAACCCCCCATGTTTGCGCAGGCCTTGGATGCATTGAGCGACGACAGCCCCAGGAAGCACGTTGCACTAGGAGCGGAAGCATATAAGCGATCCTCTTTGAGCGTTTGGGAACCCAGACAAGAAGACTCCATTGCAACAGAACTTGAGGACCTTTCCGCGCTAGGCAACGACCACGAGTCTCCAGAAACACAATCGCCCAGGAATGAATATTGTCTGAGGGAGAGATTAAGCAGGCCGACACGCGATAAATTCTTGGGGATGATATTAAACAACTGTCGCCTCGGAAAGTCTCACTTTGCCATCAAAACTTTCCCTACACCCGAAGTTCTTGATGACCTACTCCAAGGCTTCTTTATCCACCACCGTCGCCAAATCGACTCATTCGTACACATTCCATCTTTCCGACCCAATGAGCTGAGCCCAGAGCTTCTAGGAGCCCTCGTGGCAACCGGCGCCGTCTGCTCGGACATTATTTCTGTTCAGAAGCTCGGCTTTGCGATCCAAGAAGCCGTGCGTATCAGGCTTCCTGCATTGTTTGAGGAGGCAAATTCCAGAACTCGACATTTATGGCCAGTACAGGCCTTCATGTGCGAGATTGAGATTGGCCTATGGAGTGGGATCAAGAGGAAAACCGAGATTGCCGAGAGTCACCCTCAAGTTCTTTACACGGTAGGTCACTTTGCTTCCTAGTAAACGCAGGACTGACTTTGCAGCAGATCTTAAGACGCAGTGGGAGATTCCGCAGATCGAGTGTACCTCCTCCAGTACCGTTCCCTCAGGATACCGGCAAGACCCTCCACAAAAAGTGGCTTGAATGGGTGGAGCAAGAGTGCTACAAACGTCTTGCTTACCATGCTTATATCCTCGATGCGCAAACAAGCATGGCTCTATTAACCAACCCCATTCTGTCATTTGCCGAAATCACTATCCCACTGCCAGAGTCTCAAGAGCTGTGGCAAGCAGAAGATGCTGAGCAGTGGAAGAGCCTCTACCTAAGCAGGCCAAGACTCTCCGACCGGCATTTAAATTTAGTCGACTTTTTACGTGATCCAATTGAGATACCCGAGGACTGCGATGTACACCTATTCCGACTCGTCGTTCTCTCTGGTATCTGGGGCATGATTTGGCAACATTCCCAGATGATGTCAGCACTCAAGAAGCCAGGCTACTCCGACCCGGCTGCAACACTCCGACATCAAGATCTTCTAAAATCGCTTAATCATTTCCGTATGAATATTTCAGTGAGCCAGGATCCACCTTGTCCAAAGACTGTTCTCATGCTGGAGCTTCTTCACATGTACCTGCACATGTCTCTAGAAGAAATCGAGTTCTTTGCTGGTAAAGGTGACATCGAAGACGCTCGCCGAGTTCTGCCATCTCTCCAGGCGTGGGTTGACGGGTCTGAGTCAAGGCAGGCCATCTGGCACGCCGGCCAAGTCATCCGAGCCGCGAGGAGATTTGAGCCCAAGCAAATTCGCGGCTTCTTTGCTATTGCCGTCTACCACGCCAGTCTCGCATTATGGGCTTACGGCATCATGTCCCTTGCCGGTGGCTCGCAAGCAGACGTTTCTCTGCAGGCGCCAATTCTGAATGGGGTTTGCCTGGATGGCCCCGACTGTCCAGAAGTACAACGATTCATTACTCTCGGAAAAGGTATTCCAAGCATTTCATATCCCCAAGTCAGCGATACCACCGACATAACTGCTGTCCCTCTGTCATCCCAAGAGGCTGTAATAGGCGCAGTGTTGGAAATATTGCACCATAACTTCCCTTGTAGTCTTCAAGTCGACTCCTCTCCACCTTTGTTGAAAAACCTGAAACAGCTGCTCCAGGATCTGGGGAGGGCGGCGCTCAGTGTCAGATCGTAATGTCATTATACCCTGTATATCTAATGTGTAAGGCGATGAATTTTGTTATGAGTTGTACGAATAGCCGTTGGGGCTCACTTTATGTCCAAACAAATTGTCACGCAGTACTCTTGTTCGAGTCTAGTAATAGCGAGCGCGTTTGACTAGCCCTAGGAATTGAAATGATCAAAATTTTTGGCGGATTGCCATAGCATCTTTATTAAGGGGAAGCGAATGGCATTTTAATCCTATCATAGGTATTCCATCCTAGCTAACGGTAGTAAAATCATGTCGTCATTATTAATTATCTTTCAAGTCTACGCTACCTCGATCTCCCGTCCAGCTCAGCGGGAGGGGAGCTAGCAAGCTCCGCAGGCGGACGCGGCGCCGGCATCTCCGCTGGTTGATAGCCTCCGTTTTCGTATGAAACAGGACTTGACTTCTCGGCTGCGTAGTGATCGTATGGTGTATACGAAGGTGTCTTGGCGGCATTCCTCCTGCGTCGGAGCAGAAACCAAACCGCGCCAGCAATTAAGGCAATGCCAACAACTGCTCCGACAACAACGCCCGCGATCACAGCTGTGTTATTCGACGTCTCGGGTGGAGCAGTCGCACTGTTGCTCGCACTTTGGGATACCGATTGGGATGCCGATTTCGAAGCCGCACTGTTCGTCTCTGCTTGGGAAAAAAAAGGGTCAGTATATCAAATATAACGCTTCAGTCTTGTGGGGAATCGGTTTTTACCAGTAGAGAGAGCGGTTACGGATTCCAATACTCGGTAAACCGTGTTGGCAGCCCACGCATTGCGACAGCCAAAATTTGTCGCTGAAGGTAGTCCGTTGGGAGACGTCTGAAATATGGTGAATGCTACACACTCGGCATTGCCGCTGTATCGTGTCAGTTGGGTCAGATTGGATTCAACTCCCAGATGGGAGGGTACAAAGTTCCATCGAGACTGGCCATGTGTTATTAGAATTATCATTGTAATATATTGTCCCGCCACTGCAACCCGTAGCGAGCACACAAGATGCGGTATCAGTACAATCCCCAGCGTACGATCCAGACGTAATCCAATATGAGTCGGCTGAGAGACGCTCGGCTGTTCTAAATGTTAATTACGTGGTATCGTGCAATCACAGGTGCTCTTACTTACTTGACGTTGGGACAATGTAATAGCCAATGAATCCTGTATCCTGAAGATCGCTCACCGTCGACGTTGCTGTTGTTGTTTTTGTTGTTGCTGCTGCTCGCCCAATGCTTGTCTGAATTGAAAGCACTAATAGGGTATTTAAATATGAGAAGAGAAGGTGTGGGCGTAGCATGTTTGCCGATCAAATTAAACTGCAATTTCTTGACCAGAGACGATGTAGGAGGAGAGAAGACGACCCAACGCTCCAAAAGATAAATTGGACAAGACTCCCCATTTAGTCTTGCCTGACCAACAAGTGTTTCAGCCAGGTGGAGACCTCTACAGTCGTTTATTTCAACACAAGCCAAGAAATGGGTTTTGGAGCTGGTTCCGTTACTGGCCCTGGAGCAGATTGGGGCACTGACGATTAAAACCAGCCGCCATGTCCACCTGTTGGCTGCAGGGCACTATATTTAGTCCTGGCGCCAAGGCGGAACGTCTGATTGGGTCTTTCGAAATGAAATATGCATGTTGGCTGTACCACTTGGGCAGAGCGGGGCACAGTGGCAGGGCTGAGGAGCTCCCAACCAGGCATGCGGGCGCTACTTGACGGCGGCCAGAAGCTCCAGTGGGCCTACAGCAACGCCGCGGTGGTCAGTACACCGGGCGCCAAGAGGCTTGTCCTTTGGATGACACGAGGGGCCTTTCGTCTTCCTCCGCGTCTCTGTGCACGGGATGTTGCGATCCCGATTGTGCTGACATGTAGCCCAACCAGGCCTAGAGTCTGTATGATGTTCTGTTACAAAGTATCGCATCGCGGGGAGCGGCTACATAGCTTGGTGGCTGGTCAGAAATAGCCCACTCCACCAAGCAAAAAAAAGAAATTTCTCGGAGATTGCCATTGACCATCTTCCAACATATTGCGCGCGAGTCTAGCAACTAGTACTCAGTGTTTCTCATGCCCTCAAATTTGCTATCGCTGATTTCTATTAATCGCAAGCCCTACACCATTGGAATGAGAAAAACTTCTGATTGAGTCGTAAGACTACTTCCCAACTAACCCATTAAATATAACACAACTGTCATTCCAACAGTGTATATTCAAATAAAACGTTATCGAAAAACACACTATACTAGATAACTATGGTATAATAGGTACTATTTCAATCCAACTCACAAGTTCCGTAATCAAACCCGAGGTATCCACCAAGATCAATTTGTCAAGCGAGTTGCGAGAGCAATCTCAAGGTATTTCCGACATTCATCTCCAATAGCCATCCGTCAGAACAAATAAATCAGGCCTCATTGCGAACCGATACGTCTTCATGGTACAAATCGGGACACTTGGCGCCGCGCTGCCAGAAAACCCATCTCTTGATGAACCACGGCAAAACAACCTTGAGTTGATAAGCTGCAAAGGTACGGTCTGGAACGGCAAACACGTAATCGAGCTCTTCCAGCGTCTTTTGTTTCGTTTCAGGCACAAAGAGGAAGATCAAGGTCAATGCGACCAAGTTCAGTCCGGCGTAGAACCCAAATGCGCCTGTAGCTGACATTGCGATAAGCATTCTGGGGAATGTAAGAGAAAGGACCGATGCCCAGAAGTTGTTGGTCGCAACGGCCCAAGACATGCCAATCTCACGGTGTGACAGTGGGAAGACTTCTGCGGAATACATAAAAGGGACAGGTCCCTCTCCTAAAGACAAGATATTAGCTCGCTACTTACCCAATATCAAGACAGTAGTACATACCAGGTGAATAGAAAGCGGCGAATAGATATACAAAGGTAGCCACTGCTCCAATGCGGGCAGTACTATCTGAGACATCCGGTTCGATCAAATAACAAAGTCCCGCCACTGATTTAGATGTTAGCTACTTTACTGTCAAATCATTTTGGGCTGAAACAAACCTAAGAGTGTCCAAAACATGTTGGGGAACGTGAAGAGCAAAAGGACTCGTCGCCCGAATGTATCTATAGTCCATACCGCAGGCCAGGCGAATACAAAGTTGACCAACCCGAATCCGGCACTGGCCCACAAGGCCGTATAGTCGCTAATTCCACTCTGTTTAAAGATTGTAGAGCTGTAGAAGGCAATGATGTTGATTCCTATATTGATGTTAGTCACCTACATGCTCGAATGTCAGTTTAGCATTAATTCCTTACCGCATAACTGTTGGGAAATCATGACAATTCCAGATGCCCAGGTTGCTCGCCTAATTCGGGGGATGGTGAAAAGCTCAATAAATCGGGTGACTATGTTACTTGTACTCTTGAGCCCGGCTTCTTGAACAAGAATCTCTTCTTGTTCCAGAAGACAATGAATGTAATACAGATCACGGGCAGCTTGGAGAGGCGTGTTTCGAAGCCTTAGAAGAGATTCCCACGCGGTAACATACTTGTTCTTCTTCATACACCAGCGAGGACTCTCGGGACAAAACCAAACACCCAGCACGAGAGGAACTGCTGGGATAAAGGCCGAAGCGAATTGAAGGCGCCATGCAATCTTTCCTACTTTTCCCACAGCAAGGTTTGCGCAGTTGCCAAGTAGGATGCCTGATATAAAATTAACCTCTGCCTTCACCATACAGGAGCAAACCGTGTTTTGCTCTTCGATCCTTACCAAATGCTGTCCAGACCTGCCAGGACATGACCAGACCACCCCGAATAATGGCTGGCGAATTCTCCGCTGAAAAGACAGGGACTGTAACCTCTTTCAAACCCATTCCAATTCCAAGAAGCATTCTTGTTTTGTTTGTTAGAGGAATCTTTTAGCACAGTGCTGGTCACTAACCTGCATGCCGCAAGCTGCCCCCATGTCTGCGACACGCCCATGCCAAAGGGCGCAAGCAGAGAAAAGATGGCGGCCAGGAAGATGACGCCTCGGCGTCCCATAAGGTCATTCAGAGGATCGGAGATCCAGCCAGCACTAAAATTGTCAGAAAGCCCACCATGCAACGTTCTCATCCTTCAGAGGGCCTTACAAGATGGCAATGGTGATGTAAGGCATCGCATTCACAAATCCAATGATCCAGCTATTCTTGGCACATGTACCCTCATTGGCGACCGGACCACAGGACGAGCCAGCAGAATCCGGAATGCCAAGCGCGTCGGGGAAGGACAAGTTAGCGCCGTTGGAACCAGTCTAGAAGCCTCGTGAGCATAATAATCCTAGTCGGCCAAGATGCGCCAAGCAACGAACCTGATCCCAACCCTGAATTGCTGCAGCAATAGAGTTCAGGATGATGGTATAGTATAGAGCCCATGGTTGCTTCCATCGGCGCGTGACCTCCTCCCGCAAAACTTGCTTCTCCTCCTCGTCCAAGTCCTCAAGCTGCTCGAACAGAACCGGGTCTTGGGCCACAAGCGCGCCCTTGTGCAGTATCGGGAGAATGTCCTGCGGCAGCGCCTTTTCTCGGTGGAATTTGGTGACATTGTCAAGCAGCTGCTCCCGCGGGATTCCTCTGAGCGGATTGCGGATCTCGCCAGCGACATTTTCGGTCAAACTCGCAATCTTCTGGGCCTCCTCACTGGCCATGGGGCCTTCGTCGACTCCCTTCCTAATTTGCGCGTCAGTAAACGATCTTCGACAGGGATGCAGTATGTATGTCAGAGGGAGGGCCGATGGGAAAAGTGGAACACGTACGACTCGTTGACCCCATTGGATCCGTTCTTCTCATCAGCCATGATGCCAAGGATACCAAGACTCTAGCCTTAGACAATGATCCGGGATTCTTCTTCTTGGATGCAGAATTGGAATGCGCCAAGTAAGGGCTGCGCGAGAAGAACTGGTGGCGCGACAGACTGTGAGACCGGCGGCCTGTGAGGGGTAGATATATGGCGTCACAGAGCAGCATCCGTCGGGGACGCATTTCAGATCTCCTCTACGGCATGTCTGTGCTACGTTATGCTTCTGCCCAATGCCGAAAATGCATCAGTCAAAGCAGCTCAGCAGCTGCCGATCCCTGTGGCTGATGCGGGCAGCTCAGACAAGTCGGTGTGCATGAAATGGCGGTTATAAGCTGATGACAAAATGTCACCCAACTCGGGGTCATGAGGCACTTCACGAAAGCGAAAGCGACCAGGGTATTTTGTACCATCATGATACCTCAAGTGCGTTAGTTCAATACGCCGGGGGCAGGTATCTGACGGTGCTAAAATGTAGTGCAATACGGCCTCAACTAGAGCTGCGGTACCAAGCATCCGGGCACTCCTCTACTGTTTCTCCCGAACGGCCTGTGTAGTTTTAGGCACCAATTTTAGGTCCATGTCTGGGGAAGTGACCGAGATTATCCCAACCAATTGATTTAGAGATTCTTGTTATGATTATCCGGGAGGGTGCGGAGGCCAGCCTATGCCGGTCCAATGACGTGCAAATATGGGTTACACGGCACAGGATCAGCACAGGAACTTCTCCAAATTTCTATGCGAGAGCATGTTTCTGCACTGGTTACATTGTCAAAATATGACACTCCCGCAGCAGAGGCCAGCCTGACTGGGCGACAACTGCAGATTGTGGGGAGACGATTGCATGTTGAGGGGAAATGTCGTGGCTCTTGATCCCCGATGAAGAGATGCACAAGTCTTTTTTCGGCTGTTGGATGGAAGCATCGGCTCGACTACTACCCACCCATGATGGAATTCATTGGTTCTGGCATGCCACTTTGCCAGGCAACGAAATAACATCAAACCATATGTCGAGGACGGGCGGCAGGTTGCTGGTAGCGTGATGCGGCATGTCCGAAGGCACTCCGCATTTCGAACTATTGGGCAAGAGACCGATCCCACCTCGATCCGGTTTTCCATGTCACAACCCAAAGTTTCATTGAATGCCGTCTAGACTTATGCTTAACTGTCATAATTAGGGTCACGAAGACGACATCCGCTCTCTACCTCACAGAATTTATTTAGTCTATTCTACTGGTCGATCCATTGTTTGAGATTTATACTCTAATATGCAAAGGTGACCTTGATAATCTGAATATGGTTATTGTTGGTGAACCCAATAGTCAGAGTCTTTCCAGTTGTGTCCAAGTGTGGATACGCCAAACCTGCATAGACCAAGCCGTTGTTAATGGGTGTCGCAGTGTAAATCTCCTTGTCTGCTGTCCATGGCCCTTCAGGGCTCGGAGCAGTCCGGAGAAGAACTTTACCTCCTCCAAGGTCTAAAAGGTTAGCCCAATTGATCCATCTTTAACTGTTAAATAATGAATCTTACCTAAATGAACATAGATGTATGTCTTGAAGTGGTTGCTGTAGACAATTTGGCCCTGTCCAACTCCCCACATGACTGCCGTCTCAGGCGTGAATATGGTTAGGACATCCGACTTCCAGCCCTGCTCTCTGCCCCACCAATACTCGTATTTGCTCAGGTCAAATGCATCTTGCGCTTGTACCCGAGCCTGGTACACATATAAGCTCGCGGGAAATCCAGTCTCGCTGTTTGGTGGGTTACCAAAAATGTAGATGTAGTCGCTGTGCACGTCTCGGTATGCTGCGACATCGCCATACTTTGGAGCGGTATCTCCATTCCACCACCATCCATTGTCACCATAACGATGAGTGACTGTTGGGACATCGTCAACAAGCTCGACCTTGGCAACACCAGCGCCTTTGTAATGCTCGGCGTCATTCTAGCCAACTAGTCAGAAAGTGACATTTCGGACATAGTGCATGTTTCACTTACTACAAGATAATAGACCGCTCCTGTTCCAGTGTAAGCGTCAGTCTCAACAATACTGGTGCCTCCAAAGCCAAACGTATTCGTCTCTCCCCATGACTCGTTGTAGGGCACAAATTGGTTCTGGTGGGCAACGGGCTGGTCGTTGTTCAGGTGCAAATCATGCACCACCAAGGGATCGTCCGTCAAAAGCGACAGAGAATCTCTAACCATGCCATGAAATCCATCCGAGTCCTTTTCCGGATCAGTGACTCCTTGCGCGCACCACAACGTGTCACCGTAAACCGCGTACCACTTCCCTTGGAGTTGACCTGTAAAGCCCAGGTCGCGATGGCTGCAGCTGTTGTCGGCCACCTGGTTGCCCAAGAACTCCACCGTAAATTCGTCTATCGGGTTCGTACCCGAGGGTTGCGTGTTGTCAACTTGATTGCGTGCGAAGCCGGCCATGGCGAGTGCAAAGATGAGTTTTGAAGGTGGCATGATGACGAAACCGCGCGGGGAAATG
Organism: Calonectria naviculata; assembly: GCA_003031705.1. NCBI lineage: Eukaryota > Fungi > Ascomycota > Sordariomycetes > Hypocreales > Nectriaceae > Calonectria > Calonectria naviculata. The sequence goes on along the minus strand of NAGG01000191.1, from coordinate 123,475 downwards.
CGGAGAAATAGCAGACAAGCGAAATCAGGGATTACAGAACCAGCTATAATCCGTTCAAAGGAGCGACTGGAAGTTGAATTTCGAAAAATAAAAGGCAAATCGGAACTTCAGTATTAAAGAAAGGGAACAGAGAGAATATTAAGACTCTTTATCTCAAAACATGAGAGTTGGCCAGCTTTTCAGCTAACGTCGAGCGGGTTTACGCCTGATACGCGACCCTCAAGCTCCTAGCAATACTGTTTATCTACATTAAAACAGCTCCTGGGCTAGGAATTTACGCCATGGCGCCAATGGCCCAATGCAGATAAATTGAAAATCGTGGAACTAAAGTGAGTGGAGTTTCAACTAGCCTATGGAAGCCACGAGCCTGAAACGTCGGCTCAGCCCTACAATTTTCCTTCAAAAGATTTGAAACCAGCCGCGAGATTCAGTCTCCTGCGCTAAAACTCCTACACTAGACCGCATTTCCAGACTCGTAGTGCAAAAGGGGGGCTACATACGCAGTGCGATTAAAATCGTTTCCCACATGGTACTCATCAAATCATACCTTGATGACACGTCAGGAATGCCGCGTGGCATTCTCTTAGTCACGGCTCGAAGGGCTGTGATACATCGGTCCTTCTTTCGACGATCGCATTAATATGGCAAAACTTAATCGTTTCTAATAAAAGATCAAATGGTTTGCGGATAATCGACCTGTATACAGAGATAAACGACCCGTAATGATTACAGATCTACACCCCGCTGACAATGTTTACCGCTCGATATACCTTCTTATATTCCCAAAAAGGAAAATCAAGAAATAGAAATGACATAGCTCGTAAGCGGGTATGGTGATGCATCTTCTTAGGTTTGCAATGCGGGTTATTTTCAACACCATGCGCCACTATGATGGGTGCGTGTACTCAGATTGCCGATCGTTGAGTGCACATCACAAAAAGCAGCCATTCATGAATATCCAGTGTCATAGTTCAATTCATTAATTGGTATTGGTTTCTTCGGTCTACCAAAGTTTTCGCGAGTACCATGAGTCAGTTGGGCCACGATATGCTGACGTGAGAAGATAGCACAACCACAGATCACCATTATTCGACAACCTCAAACCTCAGTTCATATCAATCTGTCATGATAAGGATTTTAACTTTGTATACTTTTTTTGTCACACCGATACTACGTTTCTAGTAATGCGTTGATCATGGCGTAGCCATAAGATGGTGCGCGTTTACGATTCGTTTGTCATAGCATGTAAAACAACTACCAAGCTTTTTGGGGGCGGCAAAGCCATTGAGCCCAATTAACACACCCATGATCGAGAATAGAACTACTATATCGCAGTGGTAGATAAGAGATGCACCAATGCCCCACCTCCACAAGAACAACTGTGTCCCTCTGCCACATCGCTCTCTTGGCAAAATAGCAACATCAAAACTCGGAGGCTCGCCAAACGAAACGAAGTTTGGTTTTTCTACTTACATCAGATTCAGGTATGAACATACAGACTCGTTGAGACTAACATGACTACAGTTCTGGGCCGCGAAATTCAGCACACGCATCTCTAGAAAATGATGCCGCAGCCGGCAATGGAAACATAGCTTTCTCCGTTATGGGAACACTCCTACTTGCAGGTTCTGAGAGCATTTCTGTAAATACTGTCGCACGAGGGATCGTCCGCAGCCACCATCCCCGCTAACAGGGCGAGGGTGATGAGACTAATGAGACACATCTTTTTGATGACAATGGTAGCAGGTTAGAAAAGCTGCAGAATGAGTTTATCGATTTTAAACTTTTTTTCGTCGGTAAAAATAGACGCTGATGACTACTTATACGTACAGGTCTACCAAGGCAAAAAGCTCACCAGTCCACCGGCTAATTAACTACACGATATCTGCATATCAGCTGAGGTACGGGTCTGAGATTTACGTAAATTTAGCCCCAAAGATGCTCGTTACTACAGAACTAATACATAACAGTACGCAGGGTGAGGTGTGGGACGGGGAGGATCATACTCTGATACATCTTTACACCTACTTGAACGTTGAACCGCCAGTCCGTCATACTTTATCGATACCACTCAACCTCCGCCTTTTGGCACTAATCTATAAATGGGTATCAATGGGGTCTATTAATTTATACAACATGCACTGGCGAGTGTCAAAGATATTTTTACTGAGAGGAATAGTGATACATGACATAGATCCCGCCGAGAACTCACCAGGAAACGCGATGTTTTTGAATATTGCGTAGAACTTCAGTGAGACTTCGCTGTTAATTCGGTTAACAACTAAGGAATGCCGGAGACCTTGGTTACGGACAAAAATGTCTGGTCAACGCTTCGGAACAACTGTCGCACAGCCTTCACTCGCGTGTCACGGATACTTATACCGTGGCGGCCAAAGATTAATCAAAGGACATCATCCTTTAATAGAAATATCTGCGGGCTAAGAATCACGGCAATCGTCCTTTTATTCGATCTTTCCGTGCATGGCGTTATCCATATGGTAATCAGCCCAAGCGGTAGTCAACCCTCACTCGTCGTCCATCGTTCTCATATACAGCCCGAGTACAGCGACCCCAATTTCAGTAACCCAAAGGGTAACAACTTGTGAGATTCTTATATCCATATAGAGAAATTGTATTCAAAGACAAATTGTCAATTGCTGGTCGATTCAAATCGATTACGGGCAGTGCAGAGATCGTGACCATATCTCAATAAGGTATTTGGTCTAATTGCAGCGTTCAGACCTTTCGTCTCGCCATTTTTTGTACAAGTCACTGTTCCGGATTATGATCTTGCTCCTAAAACGCTTGAATTCGTACAAGGGGCGCAAAGTGCCAGAGAGGTTGCGGAATCTCGCATGATAATGCCACCCGTGGAGACGGGGTAAATAAGGCCGAGATTTCGTTATCCAGCTGCTTATGGAGAAGCGCCTAGAGTATTTACGTCTCCACTCACATCTGACTGAACATGTGTGCATTGAGGGGTCGGACACTGACTAGTGCCCGAGTTCCCGTTTGTTAACGGGACGGGCGTTGTTTACGCGTGGGACGCGCGGGCCGCAACAAAAATGCTCAGCCATCGTTCACATAATTTCTACCTGCCAACACTGTCAAGTGCATATCTGCTATGATCGGGAACTGTTTCCATGTTGGGTATTTCGTGGGGGCGTTGCTTCAGGCACCATTTTTGCCTTGCTATCTTGTTATTTTGAACGGAGTGGAAAGAAATCCCGCCCGAGATTCGGATCCTTCACGGGCATTTCCCCTCTTTTTTCATCGTTGCAAGCTTACGGGCCAAGTTAGATATCAATATTCAAGGAGTGGAGGGGAAAAGACAAGAGAAGGGGATAAGAGCTATCTCCACCTTCGCCTCCACCTCCACCCCATCTTAATGAGATTGACCATCAATAAGGTAAATCATAACAGCGCCAGATTTGGACCCAAGAGATGCATACAGATACTACCTACACATTCTCTTCTCCGTTGCACTGCATATAGCTTAGAGAGCCACACCTTTATTCCGCCCGGTCATGGGTGGTATTCTCCTTCTCAAATTCATACAGATTTACACACTGGCCTCTCTTCGCGAATAGCACGTTTTAGCCATGATGCAAGATAAATGAAGAACAATAATAGCTTTTTCATATTATGATTTATGCATCTTCGTCTAGACAATTTTCCCAGCCTCAACGTGCAGGTCAAACGGCTGGAACTGAAGAAAACGACATCATAATTGGCTCTTCAGCAAAAGTTGGAAAAGACGAATTATCCAATTGCTCTTATATATTTATGGCCGCACGTCGATTTCATAGTCACAGTTTGAGGGGGATGAAATACATTAATTCACACGGCCCATGAATATCCCGACGTGTGGGTATTTCCCGAAGTGAGAATTTGGCACATGCCCCGAGAAATCATTGCCAGTTTCTCCCGCTGTTAAGATGCCCCCTCCCTGTGCTTCTTATCGTTCCTTGGAATATATATATATATGAGTGGCCCATCAATAGTCCTCCCTTTGCTATTATTTGATTGTATGATATATGCATCATCCACCCAGGCAATGAGCAGAGGAGTATTTATTGCATGCTCCGATTGATCTTACAACAACAGCTACCCTGAAGCTTCATGGCAAACCTGGCGAAAATACAGATATGATGACCTAATCGCGTATCGTGATTGTACGACTCGCACAGCGTCGTCGTCATTGAACCTTGACTGTGCTTAAAAGTCAACCAGAGTCCTGCTGGAATATCTATTCCCCGCCTGGTCCAAAACCCGACGGGGTCTATGCTAAATTGGCATGCCAAGAAAGGTACTTTTATGCGAGGTTATGAACACTGCATTCCTCTCCACCACTGGCATTAATAATCACTCGAGCGAACTCATTCGACGCACTGGCAGCACACAAGCAGTTAGTGTAGCCACCGGGACAAGCAGGCAGCCCGTATCAGCATGAACACTGCGGGGACTCGTCAGCACGCGTTCGTCACAGCAGAACCCTACCGAATTGGTGGTAGTCAAGGTTTTTCCCGGGGTGCTCCGCCGCACTAGCACTGGAAATCTTGTCTTAATTTCGATCTGAGCCAGTGCCAAGACAACTGGCCTTGGACACATTAGACTTCCGCCAGACGGGTACATCCTTGCTGAAGGGCCCCTGGTCTTGAGTGCCGGGCACCTCTGACTGATTGGCTGGTCGGATGGCCAGAGCGCTGCCCAGGAAGTCAAACCCATCAATTCTTATTAATTGGTCGATATTTCCCGCCCACGCCACCGCCCCTCGTATACCAGACTTACCCTACACGTTCAAACTGAACTTTTCGTGAATAATACATGGTGGGATGCGTCATAGACTGTAGGCTAAAGCCTTTAATGGTATTGCTACCAGAAAATGCTGCATCTTGTCAGGCTGCTATTTTCCAATGCGTAATACGTAGGCCACATTTGCTCTCCAGAAGAGTCCTTTATCGTGTTTGGCGACTGTGAAGTTGACAAATTTATTATGGAGCTTCGCTTGGGTATCACCGTGCTCTAACATCACAGGCCTACAACGTGGGCTCCCTCCTCCTTACGTGTTTACAAGTATTGTTCATTGTGTTGCCAAAATAAACCCCTCGCCCCTGATCGTCCTTGCTTGGCCACAGCCTTTGGACTTCCAACCCCATGTTCGCTAAGGAGCGGCTCTCAGACGAATATATGCTACAAGTATTAACTTACTACACGTCCATTGAACACGGCCTTCCCAACTGGTTCTTTCAAAGCAGCTTTTAAATAACTACGATTTCTGCATGATTTTAAATATTCTGTGGGTTTAAATTTCATGTATCGCAAAAACACAGAAAAAGAGAAGTTCTAGCCAGGAAGCTCACCTAAAAGATGACTTACCGAGTCGGTGAGAAGGTGTGCTGGGGCATACGGAAATGATCACCACGCGGCTTCTCCGCCTGTAATCTGCTGCATTATGCAAAATTTGATTTACAAACGGGGGAGTATCCTGAAATCCATACGGCATTGCCGTTGTCTCTTCGATAAACACAGCTGCCTATTGGTTCTTCATCAAGGCTTTGATCAGAGGAGAAAGATCCGCAAGGCATCCTTGGCCGGTACTACTACCCCCTATCCTTTGCATTGGCTGCCTGATGGAATCCTACCGGTGGCGGGAATAGGGGCCATTGCTATATTTTTACTAGGTCCGTATCCCAGATTCAGCTTGACTCTGTTGAGCCTAGGGGGCCTGAATCAAGGCCTCCATCTCGGTAACGGGAACTGCAGACGTTGCCAAGCGTGAGGTGCCTCAGCTTCGGGTAGATCCCGAGCATAACACCGGTATCCGGGAGTGATTCAAGTTCTCCATGTCACTATTGAGATAAAGGACGGGAGCCTTGTCGACACCGACGAGGTGGTGGGTGTATTATTGCTCAAGAGACACCCACAATCCCCAGCACTGCTATTGGATACCCGTTAAATTATTCATGCCACCAATACTACTTAGATCGGGTATCTCAGAAGTTTGATGGGGCACTGGAGAATGCTGCAAGGCTTACTCCGTCGCAGTTGGTGCTGGCAGCATGGCCAGGAGATCAGATAGCGCGGCCGTTATCCAAGACCCCTTGGCTGATACCTGGTAGCGTTACCCTGGCATTTCCGATTCGTAATCGTTCACACCTAGCCCTGTTTCAAACCGGAAGCGATTTGAGATGCGGCAGTCAGTCACCCTGTTTCTGATGAGCTGAGCACCTTGAAACAGTCAATGGCAAGGTGCAAGACACCCAACAACTTTCTGCGACCCCCACAGGTACAGACTCGGAAAAGTTCAGGGAATATTCCAGAAACAACGCATTTTTCACACCGTAAGACAATGCCGTTCGTGATTAAGCCCTCACACCAAGTTGTCGCGGCCAAGCCACCAGACGGCTTTGATGACGGCAAAGGCAGGCAAAGGTAAGCAGACCAGGCCACAGCCTATAAGCATCGATGTCTACAAGATTCCGGGACCCGATGGAGCAGCCAAAACCGGTAGGTGGGTGGGTGTGTCACGAAAAATTGCTGTCCAGGGGCGTGGGTGGGCTGTAGTGGCGCCACATGCGCGTGCATCACGCTGTGGGTTCCAGATGGCTGGGCATGGTGTGTACAATTGGGGACAAGACGGGTCATTTCAGGCTCATTTGGTAATTATTAGACATTTTCCCCTGGCTAAGGTTCCCTTTCCACCTTGTTCTGGCAATATGGCGTTGCAGCGGGAAAAACACGGCGGATATTTTCAATTCGAGCACAATCACCATGTTTGTCTGATGTAGATTGATTAACACAGAGAGCCCTTTCTTTGCGTCGTACATTTAAGGTCCGCTAGTTTTTCGGGTTCGAGTCCTTATAGGGCCCCGACCCGTAATCGTATTGTCGGGCGGGGGTTGCTCAACTCGGCCGACGGATTCTATCTGTGGCCCGAGCAGCGCAGACTGGTCGGGATGGGGCCTGAGGGCATACCCAATAAGGTTAAGCCGCTAGCAACGCCTTGTCCGCGATTTTCGTCCGAGAACCCTCGACTCCCCAGGTTTTCCAAACGGCTGCGGTTCCCTGCAACTCACCACTGAGCTGGGCCGAGGCAGGATTTTGCGTTGCGGGCACCAGGTGGCTTATTTCCCGATTGAGCGGGTTCCAATGCGAATTTGCGTGTCCAGTGCACGACATTGTTTTGGCTCTTGTTTTTACTGCCATTTTGGCCATTTTGCTGTTCTCGCTTGTTTACAGCCCAGTGATATTATTCACAGTCATCATCAAGTAGCAGTCAACCGCAGCAAACCAAATTGACGCATCGTAGAGTCAATCAACTACGTCACTGGCTTACAATTCCGCAATCACAGGCTGTTCCTCCGCAAGTAAAAAACTTATCCGTCCAGCTCGTAGCCAAAACAAGTAAGCAGAAAACAGAAAAGCCACAATCCTGTCCGCCCAACAACGTCACTCGACGGACGCCCCTCGGGTCTAATACCCCGATCCCTCAGCCTGCTCGTGCTCCAGCGCATTGAGGACACTAACAGGACCCCGGAAGTCACTCACAGTCTTGGCCACAACCATGTTTCTGTCGCGTTCGGGATGCTCCAGGCTCCCGAGGTGGAGGCCCTGCTCCGCTGTCCATCGGCAACGTACTGGTTCAGATTGCGTATTATTCCCCCAGACGGGTCCACAGAGGCACCGGAGTGACGGATGAGAAGCCCCTTCTCGTCTTTGTAATTGATTCTTATATCTACTCGTCGATCAACTTTCTCTCGTTTTCGATCCAACTTAATTCACAATACTCTTACTTTAATACAAACCCCAACTACCCTTCGACCACTCCTTTATTCCCAGTCCCGTCACGACTAGGAGCCTTCGCCACCGGAGTTCGAAGAGCAAAGAGGTTATTCCAAGCAGGTAATTGTCTCCCAATCCTGCAAGGACCCTCTGCCGCGCTCCGATTACCCAACCCCAGATCTTGAAAAGATTTAATCGAGCTTCACAACCTATAAGCAACACTTGCAGACCCGACCACTTTCACCATGTCTCAGTCACCGGACGGTGACCTCGAGAAGGTCAATCCTTCCTCCTCGGGGTTCCTCGACAGCGAAAAGAACGACTCCGGTCGTGACCAGTCTCTCAAGACTGCCGTCGAGACCTCGAGCAATGACCCCAACGACTCAATCGACGAAGATGCCGACCTTTCAGAGATGAACCGCCGCCACTCTGTCGTCCAGGAGCTTGCCCGCCAGTACACGACCACCTCGGCCGCTCGAGTGGACACTCACGGCCAGGCCCTGTTCGCCAGCGACGACCCGAACTCGCCCCTCAACCCTCGTGGAGAGCACTTCAACGCACGAGTGTGGGCCAAGACCCTCGCCAAGATGATTGAGGAGAGAGGTGGCGGTTTCCGACGAACCGGCCTCTGCTTCCAGGACATGAACGTGTTCGGTTACGGTGCGGAAACCGACTACCAGAAGGACGTCGGCAACGTCTGGCTCGAGATCCCCACCCTGCTCAGCAAGATTACTGGCAACGAGAAGAAGCGACGGATCGACATTCTCAACAACTTCGATGGTCTCATCAAGTCCGGCGAGATGCTCGTCGTTCTCGGTCCCCCCGGTTCCGGTTGCTCGACCTTTCTCAAGACAATCTCTGGCGAGACGAACGGTCTCTACGTTGACGGCGACACTTATTTCAACTACCAGGGCGTGACTGCCGAGGAGATGCACTCGCATCACAAGGGCGAGACCATTTACACCGCTGAAGTCGATGTCCACTTCCCCCAGCTCCCCGTTGGTGAGACCCTCACCTTTGCCTCCCGCGCGAGGTGCCCTCAGAACCTCCCCGAGGGTGTCACACCGGACCAGTTCTGCGACCACATGCGCGATGTCATCATGGCCATGTACGGCATCAGCCACACTGTCAACACCCGTGTTGGTAACGAATACATTCGTGGTGTGTCTGGTGGTGAGCGAAAGCGTGTCACCATCGCCGAGGCTACTCTCTCCACGGCCCCATTCCAATGCTGGGATAACTCCACCCGCGGTCTCGATTCCGCCAACGCCATCGAGTTCTGTAAGACTTTGAGGCTGCAGTCTGAGCTGTTTGGCCAGACCTGTGCTGTGTCCATCTACCAGGCTCCTCAGAGCGCTTACGACTTGTTTGACAAGGCCCTCGTCCTCTACGAGGGACACCAGATCTACTTCGGCCCCGGTGACAAGGCTCGCGAATACTTCATCAACCTTGGATTTGAGTGCCCTGCCCGTCAGACCACTCCTGATTTCTTGACATCAATGACCGCCCCCAGCGAACGCATTGTTCGCCCTGGCTTCGAGGGTCGCGTCCCCCGCACCCCCGAGGAGTTTGCCGCTTGCTGGAAGCGCAGTGAGGACTATAGGATTCTAAAGGAGGAAATCGAGACCTACAAGAACCAGCATCCTCTCAACGGACAAGACGCCGAGGCTTTCCGACAGCACAAGGCTTCCACCCAGGCTCGCGGTCAGCGAATCAAGTCCCCCTACACTCTTTCCTACCGCCAGCAGGTCAACCTCTGCCTGTGGCGAGGCTTTAAGCGACTCCTGGGAGATCCCAGTATCACTCTTTTCCAGCTCATCGCCAATTCTTGCATCGGTCTAATCGTTTCTTCCATCTTCTACAACATGGGCAGTGGCACAGCATCCTTCTACAGTCGTGCAGCCGTCCTGTTCTTCGCCATCTTGGCCAACGCTTTCGCAAGTGCGCTGGAGATTCTCACTCTGTACGCCCAACGACCCATCGTAGAAAAGCACGCCCGCTATGCCTTCCACCACGCCTCTGCTGAATCCTTCTCGTCAATTCTTGTCGACATGCCGTACAAGATCGCAAACAGTATTTTCTACAATACCATCTTGTACTTCATGACCAATCTGCGACGTGAGGCCGGTCACTTCTTCTTCTTCTGGCTTGTGTCATTCCTCATGGTTTTGACCATGTCTGGTATTTTCCGCACAATGTTTGTCTACCGTTCCTCAATTGAAACATTCGTTCCGTACTGACTTGTTTTTTAGTGGTTCCATGTCGCGCACACTCTCCCAGGCCATGGTCCCCGCATCTATTCTGATTTTGGCTTTGGTTATCTTCACTGGTTTCGTCATTCCTGTCGATTACATGCTTGGCTGGTGTCGCTGGATCAACTACCTTGACCCTGTGGCATACGGGTTCGAAGCTCTGATGGTCAACGAGTTCTCCGGTCGCAACTTTACCTGCGATGGATATGTTCCCAGTTCCACCGTCTCCGGGTATGAGAACATCGGTGCTGAAAACCGCGCTTGCAATGCCGTCGGCAATGTTCCGCTTCAAGATTATGTCAACGGTGATTTCTACATCAAGACTGCTTACAAATACTCCAAGGGCCACAAGTGGCGCAACGTTGGAATTCTCATTGCTTTCGCTATCTTCTTCCACTTTACCTACATCCTCGCCACTGAGTACATCTCCGCCAAGAAGTCCAAGGGTGAAGTCCTCCTCTTCAAGCGAGGCAACATTCCTGCTGCCGCCAAGGCCTCCAACGACATTGAGGGTGAGGGCGCATCGCGAGTCCAGGTCGCTGAGAAGTCCGGTAACGTCTCCGACGGCGGTGGTGTCATTCAAGCTTCTACCAGTGTTTTCCACTGGGGTAATGTGTGCTACGATATCAAGATCAAGAATGAGCCTCGCCGCATTCTCGACCACGTTGATGGCTGGGTCAAGCCTGGTACCCTAACAGCTCTCATGGGTGTTTCTGGTGCTGGTAAAACTACGCTTCTCGACTGTCTCGCCGATCGTGTGTCTATGGGTGTCATTACTGGTGAAATGCTTGTTGACGGCAAGATCCGTGATGCTTCATTCCAGCGCAAGACCGGTTACGTTCAGCAACAGGACTTACACTTGGAAACCAGCACCGTTCGAGAGGCCCTGGAATTCAGTGCCTTGCTTCGCCAGCCTGCTTCTACTCCCCGAGCCGAAAAGATTGCCTATGTCGATGAAGTCATTAAGCTGTTGGATATGCAGGAATACGCTGACGCTGTTGTCGGTATTCTTGGAGAGGGTCTCAACGTCGAGCAACGTAAGCGCCTTACCATTGGTGTTGAGCTTGCCGCTAAGCCTCCTCTGCTGCTCTTTGTTGATGAACCCACTTCCGGTCTCGACTCTCAAACATCTTGGGCTATCCTGGATCTTCTTGAGAAGCTCTCCAAGGCCGGTCAATCCATTCTGTGCACTATCCACCAGCCTTCTGCCATGCTGTTCCAGCGATTCGACAGACTTCTCTTCCTCGCCAAGGGTGGCCGAACTGTTTACTTTGGAGACATTGGAAAGAACTCTGAGACCCTGGTTTCCTACTTTGAGCGACACGGTGCGCACTCTTGCCCCCCTGGTGAGAACCCCGCCGAGTGGATGCTTAGCGCTATCGGAGCCGCACCGGGATCCCACAGCGAGATTGATTGGCACCAGGCCTGGCGCGAGAGTGACGAGTACCAAGCGGTTCAGAATGAGCTTCAGCGGCTGAAGGATGAAGGTGCCGCCAGGGACACCAACAGTGACGCCAGAAACAAGGAGCACTTCCGCGAGTTTGCCTCTCCATTCTGGGAGCAGCTCCTCATTGTGTCTCGTCGTGTCTTCGAGCAATTCTGGAGAACCCCTTCTTACATCTACTCCAAGTTCATTCTCTGTGTTTCCGTTGCCCTCTTCATTGGTCTCGTCTTCCTCAACGCCCCCCTGAGTAGGCAGGGCCTTCAAAACCAGATGTTCGCCATTTTCAACGTCCTCACCATCTTTGGTCAGCTGGTTCAGCAACAGATGCCCCACTTCGTTACCCAGCGATCTCTATACGAGGTTCGTGAGCGACCATCCAAGACATACAGCTGGCAGGTATTCATGCTTTCCCAAATCATTGCCGAGATCCCTTGGAACTCCCTCATGTCCGTGTTCATGTTTGTCTGTGTCTACTACCCTGTCGGTTTTGACAAGAACGCTTCGGACGCCGGTCAGACAACCGAGCGTGGAGGTCTCATGTGGCTCCTGTTCTGGCAGTTCCTTATCTTTACCTGCACCTTCGCCCACGCCTGTATCTCCATCACTGACACAGCCGAGGGAGGTGGTAACCTGGCCAACGTCCTCTTCATGCTCTGCTTGCTCTTCTGTGGTGTCCTTGCTAGCCCTGACTCCATGCCCGGCTTCTGGATCTTCATGTACCGCGTGTCTCCATTTACATACCTGGTATCCGCCATGTTGTCAACTGGTCTCGCGAATACTGATGTCACTTGCTCTGCAAATGAATACACCACATTCGACCCGCCCGGCAACCAGACCTGTGGTGAGTACATGGCGTCGTACATTGACGCCATGGGTGGATACGTCCTAGAACCCGGTGCTACCAGCAACTGCGAGTTCTGCACCATCTCTAAGACGAATGCTTTCTTGACTGCCGTCAGCGCCAGCTATGATCACCGATGGCGTGACTTTGGAATCGGCATGGTCTACATCGTTTTCAACATCTTCGCTGCCTTGGCTTTGTACTGGCTCGTCCGCATGCCCAAGGGCAAGAAGAAGGCGTAAACAAATTAGAAACAAAAAAAGCAAAAAAAACCGGTGGGAATCCTGAACCTTTTCATATGTACATATAGAACATGAGGTTTGGTTGTCGCATAGACAGGCAATTTTTCTTTAATATGATTAGATTGGAATTTGGATTATGTTATTTGGTTAGTTATCGGTAGATAGATAGACTTCTCTTTCATTCATCACCTCTTGTCATGTTGACGAATTTAATACAATGTTCAGACTCGATTCCCACCAAACCCAGTTCTAAACCGCATCGCCTTCTTCAGCCGACAACCCCCACGCTACAAGCAGGCAAAGGCAGTATTACTCATCGTCGACAGGGGACTGCAGCCCAAATATTGAAGACCCGATGGAGCCGCTAGTCGCAGCCGAGCCGCAATGTTGATGGCGCCATCGTCAGGCTGAGTTTTCTGCCAATCATGGCATATACGATACGCATGGGAGAAGAACATGCGCTTATGATATCGATAGACTCATCTTGAGGCTGAGAAAGGATTTGCTTTTTGAAGACCTCGGTTACTGGAAATCTCAGAAGATGGGTGAGCGGATGTGTTAGCGCTTGACTCGTTTAGTTTAAAGCACGGTGATCTTAGTCTTTAGGCTAAGCCACGTTTAGATTCGTTAGAGCAGCAAGAATGGAGAGAAGGATTTCATACGTGTTGGTAAGCAGGTACATTACTCGCGCATGCATGCGGGATATTTAGCAGCAAACCATGCATAACAATCAATATGTGCAACCGAGCATCAGTATCTGGTCGTTAGAGCATGAACATCAGGCGATTTTCCGGCCCTGGATTGATAGAAGCCTTTCTGGAAATCCGCAGATGCGGGAGAGAGTTGGTATAGAACGGAAGCTAGAAGACCTCCGCCGATATTTAGCGTCGGAAGGTGGCCGGCAACGCGTCGAAGATCCAAAGGCCAGTTGACTAGCCGGCCGCAAAGAGACGGGCCCTATTCCCAGCCAATGAGGGGCGCCAACTTGCGGAACCAGGCACAACGGTAATTGCATTCTTTAGATCAGGCCGCTGGGGATAGCGCTTATCTAGGTACACGGGATACACGGAGCCGCGCTGCAACTGTGGGCCGCAGAATCCGGTTGAGGATGGCTTCCAAACGACTCGCCTCTCATGTTTCAAACCCGTAGGCCGCTCTCCTCTGCGGCCACTGAGGCCCCTTGCTAGTCGGCTCCCAGCCCACTTGCGGCTGCGGATCAGCCCAACCGGTCTAGCAGAGAGGATCCGTCAATATCGCCAGGGGTCCTTGGAGATGTGAAGGCTTCCGCATATAACGCGTGCCGCAACACATGGCACGAACAGGGATCAGTGCAGCCGATCATGGGTCTATGCCTCGTCCGTCTTTCCACGTGGTAACAGGGACAGATCCTCCATGTGGCCCTCGCCCCCATTGCTACGCTAGCCAACTCTTCACGTCAAACGTCGACCTTTGATCGAGAACCTTGAAGGATTAAATAAGGACCACGGCTCGCATCTACTAATGCAGCTGGCCCTCCTTCTCCCGTCGCTCGAGCATCCCGATCCGAAAGCAAATCCTCTGCGATCGCGTCCACTCTTTATCCCCAAGCCACAGCATCAGAGCAGCGGGCTTGTTTCAAGACTCACCAGGAGTGCCCTGCTTTCCCTTGGTCCGAACGGGTTTGCATCCACACACGTCGACGACAGGAACACGGGGGAACGACTTGAGCACTGTTCATTCTTGGGCGACTGATCCGATTGACAAGACGAGCACGGCCTATTCGTTCATCCCATCTCTTAAGTCAACGCCGCCAGTGGTCAAGCCGACATTCTGAGACAAGGCGCCCTCATTCAGCCAAAATGCCCGCAAGCAGGATCAACCAATCGTCGTCGCGCCTACTGCGCACGACAGATGACTCTAGACCGCTCTTCAAGGTATGTTCATGGTGGCTTGCAAAGCTTTTTTTTGTTTTTTTTTTGTCTGTGGTGTCGGTTACTAACCAGACAAACCAGGATTTGACGGACCTCTTCGCAGCATTGATCGTCAGCCTGCTGCCGCTCGAACCCCACCGCGTCCGATTCACCAAGGTAGAGCACTCGTTCCACCACGATGACGCCATTCGCAACCTTGGCAACTTGAAGCTGCTACAGACAAACCGTATGCCCGACCCCGCAGACCCGACCCGCACTGTGGTTTCTACTTCTACTACCATCTTTTCCATGAGCAAGGAGATGGCGCGTTCCTTGTGCCAACGTTTCGTTGAGGCTCACTTTATCGAATCGGCGGACGGAAAGAAGGAGCAAACATTCCACTTCAAGCCGGTGTGGAAAATCACACCAAAGGGAATCACGGTGTTGAACTGGTTCTGCTCTGCGAATGGCATCGAAGACGACCAGGTCATGAACCTGGTCAACACCGTCTCGACCCCACTAATCACTCTAGAGAGGCACCCCAAAACCGACAGGCTCCTGCTCGACCAGGGAACCATCGAGGTCATCTTCTGCCGGCTCAGCGGCGCTGGCAGACGAGGAAACAGGGCCATGATCAACTCGGGTGATTCAAACCCGCGCGATTACAAGATCATCATCGGCACCGAGCGCAAGATCAACGGGCGGCCGTACCACGACGTGTTTTCCGGACAGAATGTCGCTGAATGGTTGATGGACTTCACAACTACTATGGATCTTCAGGAAGCAGTCAATGTTGCTTCCCTCTTCGTCCAATACGACCTTATGACACCGGTCGTACGGGATCGAGCCTACGTCTCTCAATTACCTGAATGCGAATTCTTCCAGCCCTCTAACAATGCAGTCTACACGTTGTCTCAGCATGGCCATGATCTAGTTGAGAACAACGGTTCAGGCCGTACATCATCAGAAGGAATGGGTGATGGAAGCTCCCAGCACAGCACAAACTCATCAGACTCCAACAGCCAAAGGCTTGAAAAGATCTTGGCAGATCCAACTCTGCGACTACTATTCCGAGAAAACCTCCAAGAAACCCTTTGCGAGGAAAACCTATCATTCCACCAGGAAGTCACCGAGTTCATCCAACAATGCAGGGCAGTTCCTCGCACACCGGACAAGATCGACGCGGCAGCAGTCAGCAATGCCAAGGAGCTTCTATCCCAGTCCTACGTCCTATTCAACACCTTCCTCGCCCCTGGTTCTCCACGAGAACTCAACCTCAATCACCAACTTCGCAAGAGCCTTGCCGACCGCATGACCAATGCTCAAGCAAGAGATACTACGATAGCCGACACACTGCAGGAAGTGACTTCTCTTTTCGAGAGCGCCCAAACCGCCGTGTTCAAGCTAATGGCTACCGTGAGTAACAATCCTAACCGTCATACTAATCCCAACTTGCTAACAAACGACAGGACTCTGTACCAAAATTCATCAACAACCCCAAGCTTGAATACCGATTGGTGCAAGCGGGTATCCGATAATCATTTAATCAAAGGCGGCTAATTGTACGAAAGAAGAAAAAGATGGCAAAATTCCTCACCAAATGGCATTTTGGCCAGAAGGCAAAGCTGTCGCAGCATATTTATTCATTCTCTATCCAATACAAGCAAATATGTGCTTGAAGATTGGTTAATGATGGACGCCACGACAGCAGGATTTAGACGTTTGGAAGCATCATATACCCTGCTTCAAGAGTCTGCCCAACACATACCACCAAAAGGAGGTGCGGACTGGGTTTATCAGACTACCACACATTCTCTTTACTTTCCTTTTTGGTTATGTTTTTCCTTTGTTATATATCCTAGATGGGCGTCTTTTATGTGGTTTGGGGAGGTTTATCAGGCGGAGGGTCTTGGTAGAGTGTGTCACGATACCCGGCAGGACAAGTTTCCACGAGAGTATTCCCAATAATGGGGTCAATTATTATCCATAGTACTGAAAAACGATCCTAAAATACATTTCGAACAAAACAGCAAACCGAATTTTGAGATGATTATGTGACTCGAAGTGGGCCGTATGTCAGTAAGTTTTGAAGGCCAAATAGCCCTCATAAGCTCTCCACCATATTTGTCGCAATAAATCAGAGCAGTCCCACCAATCGTTACAGCATTTAGCGTAGTAGCGTGAGGTAATACAAGCAGATGAGTCTCTGCTACCAAGTGCTGAGAGCAGGTGGTCTCTTAGAAATCACGGGCACCCAGAATGCCGTTGATCCCAAGGGCCTTGAGGACATCATCAACTCCAAGGGACTTGGAGAGAGTGTTGAGGGATCCACCGAGCCTGGCGTTAAGTCTGTTGACCACATCAGAAACCTTAAGGCCTCGGAGGAGGTCAGAGACTGCTCCTCCAAGAGCTTGGATGTCTCCCCTCTGAGCATCTCTGTTGCTAAGCTTAAGCGTCTTGAGCACATAGCTGAGGCCGATGTCATCAATAGTCTGCCGTAGCAATTGTCAGTATATTACCGTATCAATATGGGGATCATGTGTAAGGAGTGCAAACTGAGCTACGCACCTTTCCGAGTTGGCCGTTAATGGGGGAGGGAAGTCTGTCGAGACCCAGGACCCTCAGGATCCGGGTCACGAGGGGGGTAATGTTGGTAATGAGGCCAGTGTTGTCATTGTTCTGACGCTCATCGAGCTGAGCGACATCGCGAGACTCGACGTTGCCAACTTTCAATTGTTAGCGAGGTCCATGCAATCAGTGTGGCAAGTACTAACCGAAGGGGCGTGCTGCGACGGTGGCAACAGAGACGGCGAGGAGGATCTTGGCGAAGTTGAAACGCATCTTGAATGTTTGTGGAGTGAAAGTGTGAAGGGGGGAGTAAAAATTGTTGTTGAGGTGAAGGTTGTTGTGCGTCGATGAAGGTGCTTGCTGAGAAGTGATGAGTGAGTGAGTGATGAGCTGATGATTCGAGGTTCCCGAGCAGGGACTTTATACTTGGTTGTGGAGGTTGAGAAAAGGAGACTGTAAAGCAAAGGGACGACTTGAATTCCAATGTCTCGGTATGAATTGTGGCTGTCAGCGGCCCAGCGTGAGTACTCGGCGTTGCAAAAGAAACTCCATTTTCTTTTGCCCAAGGTCCCGCACCTCCCGTCTCATTCATCCAACCTCCATGCGCCATAGTGGATCGAGTTCAGTTGGAAGGA
Organism: Calonectria naviculata; assembly: GCA_003031705.1. Taxonomy (NCBI): domain Eukaryota; kingdom Fungi; phylum Ascomycota; class Sordariomycetes; order Hypocreales; family Nectriaceae; genus Calonectria; species Calonectria naviculata. The sequence continues at coordinate 105,819 of NAGG01000191.1, read as the reverse complement.
CAAGTGGAGCAGGTTAGTTCCCGTAGATCTCAATGCCCCGGTGCCTAACTCGTCGGAATGCATATTCAATATTAAGCCATTAATTCCCAAAGCTCGAGTACATCCAACAATGAGCACGGTCTGAGCTTCATCCATGTACAGACTCTAGGGGGGTTATTTGAAACAGTCTTGCGCGCAACACCATTACTTAGTGCATGTTGAAGATGGCATCCTGAATGCCAGTGCTCCCAATGACTTGGGAAACAGCCCTTATGGAATGACTCATTTTGAAGGGAGAAGAAAAGCTTGGTAAAACACAGTAAACTAGATACAGTAAACTAGGTAAAGCCTTGGTCAAACGGAAGGGAGACTGTGATCGCCAAATTTCATAATAAGCTTATTTAGTTGGGAACAGTGCATGGCAGCATAATCGTGTATACAAACAACGCTGCAAGCTAACGCCCATCAGCTGCCCCTTTTGCAAAAATGATTTAAAAAGAGTGGCAATTCTGTGCTCTCTTGATCATCCAGTGATCGTTATGGAATTAAGACTGTACGTATTGGTATTTGACCGTTAGATCCCGCCGCCACTGAACGGAGAAACCGTGCATCCCGCTCCAGCCATAAGCAATTAAATGGGTCAAGCTATCTCATTGTCAGCCCAGAATGGCATATGGCAGAATCATTTTTGCCGGTTGGTTATTCATCAATTTTTTATTGGAGCAGTCAACCCTATGAAAGGATCCCAAGTGAGACACGGCTGAATGCACCAATGTTCCACTCCGCCCTTAGCCGCTTAGCTATTTACAGGATTAGCCCAAGAGGTTCAGCAGGAGTTACTTACCCTTGCATAGCTTTCCCCCATAGGCTCGTATTGCTTTGATGACGAGGCATTTAATATCTGGCCGTGCGCGATTGGACATGCATGTGGTCCAGACCTGTAGATCGCGCAGCCATCCTTCGCAAGGGATCCAACAAAATATTCAGTTGCATGTCGGTGCCCGAATGCAGGAATTGCCTAAGAATTATTGCATTGTTCCGGCACTGAGTCTCGTTTAATTGGTTCGGCAAGATTTACGCCATCTTATCGCTCTGCTATGCCGCTCTCGGGCAAATCCACTCCCAGCTACATGGGCCTTGCCCCTGGCCTTCAGGATTAGACCTGCTCCTCGCAAGCGATAACTCATCTATAGGAATGAAATAAAAAAGCCATGATCACATGTTTAAGAATAGGGCCCATCTACCGCAGGTGGCATTGTTGTTGGCCGTTATTTGGGGCCAGGGTATTGTCCGAGAACCAGCCGAAATGAGAGACAGGTTTAATGGAACAAGCAGCAGGAAGCCACTATTTCCCCATTGAAAAAAAATTCCAACCCTGAAAAAGGACAATGGGTTTCATATGTGTCTTTGCTTTTGGTCTCGGGTTCGGCGGCAGAGTAGGTGATTGGCTCGGTAAATGCGAGTGCCGGTAGATCATGACGGAATGCGAAACATGGGTCCCAATGGTACATCACACGCAATGAATCCCCCAAGTCTCATGGCAAGGTAGTTTTTTTTTTTCTTTTCAGCTTATGTTTTTATCTGCCTACAAGGGGTTTCTGTTTGATTAATCTCATCGACCATCAGTCCCCTTTTTCAACAGAAGAAAAGTTGAGTCTATATACCGTAATAACTGGCCAGTAATTATATCATGGGCGCAAATCAACGACTTTCTTCGATAAACTGTCTAATAAATTCAGCCGCTTTGATGCAGCAGTCGGCTGACTCAACCGGAGCCTCCACAAACCCATGTGGAGCGCCTGTCACAAACTTGGTCACGGCTGGACCCCCAGCCATCTGCCAGTGAGCCGACATAAGAATGGTGTCGTCCAGCAGCGGATCCAAGGTTCCGCACAGGAACAGAGCACGTGGCAGAGGCCCAGTTATCTTCTCAAGTCTTCGATACAGAGGCGACACTGCTGCGTGCTTCATCACATGGTCGTACTTGGGATCAGTCTCGGCAAGTTTGCCAAACTCAGCATCGAGTGAGTTTAGCATTTGTGAAACCTCGGCTGGGTCTTTGGGAAAGACGATGTTGCTGAACTGGCCCATTTTGTAACTGTTAAGGCACGGTGTGTCCTGCAATGTGTAGGCTGTAGGTAAGTAGGAGTAGGAGTAGACTCCATACGTGAGGACGAGCCCCTTGATCGTGTCGGCTTCAGGATTGGTACCCGCAATATGCAGATACGTCTGCATTGAGAGATACGCTCCGGCTGACTGTTGGCAAGTTGTCAGTCAGAGCACAACCAATGTCTTTGGGTTAGACGATCTCACCTCCCCACCCAAAAAAAGAAGCGGTCCCCCAAAGTCCCCCTGTCCGTGTTTTAGCAGGTAGTCGGCCACGTCAAAGCAATCCTGAACCGGTCTTGGATAGAGATGTTCCGGAGCCAGCCGGTAACCTGCGGATAGTGTGACACAGCCCGAGGCATCAGCAAAGCGCTGCAACAGCGGCTCGTTGCTACAATGTAGAATGAGAAACATTTCCCTTTCAAAACACGGGATTTGGGAGAGAAGACTCTCGTCTAGACTAACCCGTCGTGAGTGCCGGAGGCCAAGCCGCCACCGTGGAAATGGAGAAAGATGCCCGAAACCTGCTGGTTTTGCGGTCGGACCACGGTGCACGGGATGGTACGCCCGGCCTCTCTTGATTCAATTTGCACAAACTCGCGGCCCATTGTGCCCGCAGCGGGCTTCCGGGCTCGCAAGCCAACAACGTCCATGACATCACGGTACTACGACAGGTTCACAAGTCACTAGACACTCTTTCAAGGCATTCAAGGAAGCACGCACATAGAATTGTCTGTTTATCTCATCGTTTTTACGGACATTGTCGTTGTGCCGGTTTGTGTCCTCGCTGATCTCAGAAGCGGCAAAGAGGGCGGGGTCGAGGGTGAAGTCCGACTGCATCTTGGCGGAGTGGGTGTCTGGTATTCTCCACACGAGTTACACCGCAACGGTTGGGCTTTGAACAATAGGTGCTCTGCTATATTGTGTCTCAAGCGGTCAGCAATAATACAGGTCTAGATCAGATTGGAATCGTTTCGCGGGGAAGGAAATGGCCTAATTACTGCCCCGCACAATCTAGCGACATCGGGGTTCCACCTCGGCCGAAACGCTTTGGGAACGCTCTCCACGTTGCAAATCATGCGACAAAGAGTAGTCTGCGGGGTACACGGGTTAAGCCCATTGTTCATCCAACAGGTGGAACGCGTCCTGGCGGGTTTCAGTCTCGAATGCTATCTTGAACTACTCATGCTTTAGCGAGAATTGATATTGGGTCTAGTGTTGAATTAATAATCCTGCAAATTATTGCAGGCAATAATTTAGCCGAGTCGTGAGAATCGACCATTGGTTGAGCGAGACAACGTTTCTCTCAGATGACCTGTTTGTTTTCAGATAGTTGAGGTTATAGTGAAGACAACTAAACAGGGTTGCCAAAGAGTCCAGCCGCAACTATGGGCACAAATCCAAACATATTGCGGCAGTCTTTATTATAGGTTTTTTGCGTCATGTTCTAACAATGCGTCCCACTCACGAATAGGCGTCAATAGACTTGCATCATACGTAGTTGTCAAATGCATCAAATTATGCCAAACGTTTTAGCCGCAACTCTATCCAAACATACAAGACTCCTCGCATTAGTTGCATGCAAGCTCCTCGGCTACTACTCCGTACAAACGTTAATCTTGTTCCTTGGCTATGAGCCAGTCTCTAAATGATGCATCCAATGTCGCTGTTTTGACAAATATTGTCACCCCGCCCAAATAAAAACTCAAAGAAATTCTGGAGCCAGTTCCACGGTGAATATAGTTAATACACGAAGCCTGAAGGAAAGACTTTTTAGGTCCTGTTTACGAAAATGCTCAAAAAGATACTCCAACCAAATCCTACGCAAACAGCCACGAGCACCCTTGACCGGACGGGCACCCAAAGGAAATTGATTATGGCCACCAACGGCCAAATGTGCCAGCCGGCTTTGATAAGTGGGAAAATTCTGGCCTTGACGACCTGGAAGACCATGGATAGAGTTGCGACCCGCATGAAGTTGGTGCATATTAGAAAAATGCAGCCGCTGATGAAGAGGCCGAGGGTTTGGTCCAGAACCAGCTTAGCCATGATATTTCGGTAGCTGACATCATGGTCCAGCTTTAGACAGTTGCGGACCTTGTTGGACCGCGAAGAGTTTTCGTCTCTCTTCTCGTCTAACTGCCTGGCGTGGCCCAGCGTGTCGGGCAGGACAGCGCCCACGGAAGCGTTGTGAGTTGGGAACCAATCCTCGAGAAGGAACTGGATAATGTTGCCGACCTGGGAGCCGATCAGGCCGTACAGGGCGAACTCTCCCAGCTGCTGAAAGTCGAGAGATGTGCGATTGGGGTCATTATATATGGTCAGGAGCTGGACGACGAGGTTGGCCGACACCTTGATCGCCATGGCCTGGCCAGCAAGCCGGAGATTGAGCGCCCGGCGCATATTGACCGTTCACTCGTGGGCCTTAATGCTTCACGTCATGACACTGAACTGGTTTGAGCACCTGCGCATGGACAGGAGGCGGGAATAGCTGGTTGGTTGGGCCCCTGACGCTGGCTGGCTTGATGCTGGCGAGAGTATGAAAAGAGAGATAGCTGTCCTTTGCCAAATTGAGGCGAAAGGTGAGACTACGTAATCACGATAAGCTGGGAAGAAAGGGGGTGGATCACACACACCGACAAAATTGACCAGGGGGGGACTAGCCAATCATGACGTTAGGCCAGAGTGGGTTAGCGTAACAGGAGCTACCCTATATAGCATCATTTTTGTCTATTTTTGGATTACGCGATGTGTATTCTCGTGTTTGAAGGTATGGATATTCTAAGATGCTGATGGTTTACTTGTGACTGGACATTTCAAGTATTGGTGGGCTTGTTCTAGGCCGGGTCTATACGTTGTGGTTACTTCACTTTGTAAAGCCAAATTGTTTTCTCACACGTCAATTATCGCAGTGGATCCCAGCTTTGTTCACCGTCGTTAGCTACAAGATGCACACAACCAGCCAAAAACAGGGCTGTAACAATAGAATCCACTCTCGGTGTCTCGTGCAACCACATTGTCCCTCATGAAGAGCACTACACTACGAAATTTTGATCATTCTCATAGGCTTTCGCATTCAAGCCATGCTTGGCATCACGTCCCTGCCACCCCGTGATCAGAATTGCCCGTCGATCATCTCCGTAACGGTGATGTAACCAGGGGTAAGAAAAAGTGGCGGAAGTGGGGGCGATTGAATGACAAGAACATGACGATGACGTGCCAAGCGAGTTGTCAAATTGGACGAGATGACTGGTCATGGCAATTTCAGAATTCAATTTTGGCCTCTCGGTCCCGTCCCATCGGTAACTCACACGCGATCCATACGCGCATAGCGCATGCCAATACGTCCGTACGGACTACGGATCGGATCCGTTCCTACAACTGGCGCATGAACTAGTTAAATGAAATAGCGCCACCGGGCATCGTTCTCCCCAGTGAGTTCGCTCGTGTCAACGTCCTCCGCCTTCACAACGGCGCCCTGGGCCTCGTCTCGGCGCCTGTTCTCCCGGCGCATCCACAAGCCCAGCCACAGGGTGAAGAAGATGCACGTCAAGTTGCACGCCGCCGTCGCGATGAGCGTTGGAGCGTACCGGGGAGCATAGGTTGTCCGGAACGTGGCGGAGCTGAGAATACCCCCTAAATTGCCCAGCCCCACCAGCAGCCCAGTGGTGGCCGCACGCGAGTTCTCGTTGACGTTGTTATTGTTGTGCCACGAGTGCACGAGGCAGCTGGGAATGTAGGCGCCTGCAGCCACAAGGAATGTCGCAAAGTACGCGACGCCTCGGTGGGACTCGGCGTCAATGGCCGCGAGCACAATGAGGCCGCACATGGACAGCGCCAGGGACCCGACAATGTGGAACGTCCTCTCGCGCATCCTGTCCGAGTTGTACGTCACGGCGAGCAGCACGAGGAAGCCCGCAAAGTTGGGCGGCACCGTCAGCAGGTTTGTCACGACGGTGCTGTACCCGAGCCGCTTCAAGACAAGCGGGAGGAAGTTGGCGCACGTCGCAAACGCGACGGGATACGTGAAGGAAATGACACACCACGGGAAGAACTTCCAGTTGTTCCACGAGGCGAAGCATTCCTTGACGCTGAACTCGACCTCGACCTGCTGGGACCCGTCGCGCAGAAGCCGCACCTTGGCCGCCTCCTTTTCCTGCTCGCTCAGGAACCAGGCGGTGTGAGGGGACTCCGGCAGCCACCAAAAAGCAAATACGGCAAAGATGACCGTGAGACCGCCCTCGAGGAGGAAGAGGTACTGCCATCCCTTGATCGCCGTCCCTTGAATGTGAAAGACGCCGAACGAAATGAGGCCGGAAAATGCCGCCGCGAGAAGCGCGCTCCCAAAGAAGATTGCGATTCGGAAGCCGAGCTCCCCGCGCGTGTAGAATAGCGTGAGATAAAAGACTGTCCCCGCGAAGAAGCCGGCCTCGAGTCCGCCGATGAGCAAGCGGACCACGAGCATCCCCGCAAAATTCTTGCAGGCGACCTGAATCATTGACAAGGCGCCCCAGCCCAGCATTAGACTGGGAAGCATTATTCGGCCAGAAAACTTTTTGGTGAGCATATTGAGGGGAAGATCGCACAGCCCATTGGGGATGTAGAATAGTAGAATCAGCAGCGAGTATTGCTCTCCCACAAAGCCCAGGTCCGAACTCATGCCGTCTGTCTCGGCATTGCCTAGATTGCTCTTTCACGTAGGTCAGAGAAGCTCAAAATGGGAATTGACGTAAAAAATGAGTCCTTACTCGATCTACAGAATTAAAAAAGTACATGATGGACAAGTAGGGAAGAAGGTAGAGGTCCATCTTCCTGACTACACATGGTGTTAGCCCAAGCACTGCTTTTGATATACACCCAAACAACTTACCGTATGACCTATCCTGAACCTTGTTTATGATGACATTGTTGGAGGAGCCGACTTCTTCCTCTGGCATAGCCTTGTCGGAATGTGCCTGAGGCTTGGAGGTTTTCTCGTCGAGGTCCATTGTTCCCATCTCTTGGCTTGGATAGGTGGTCGGCGAAGTGAATCAATTGGAAGGACTTGGCAGCCATCCACAATTTTAGCTTTGGATGTCGGGGTTCCTTGTGTTAAATACCTGTGTCCATGTCTCTCTATCCCGCAAGACGGCTTGCCGTGAGCCGTTGATCGGCTAGACCAAAACCGTCAGAGCCATGGAGAATCGGGGCCACCAACTGAGTATAAGGCGGCACGAAAAATGACCGACATCAGCTCATAATTGTTTGGAGCGGGCGTATTGGCTGTTAAGGATCAGATATCGACGGGGTCGCTTTCAAGAGTGGGTGTCTTATCACTGGAGGTGTGATACCGAGAGTGGGGAGCATTCCTGGCACAACCCGTCGGAAGAGGTTAACCAGTCGCTCAAAAGTGGATGGACTGCTCCTATGCCAGTAATAGAAAGTCGGGAGTGCCTTACGTCTCTAAATATGTAATAAAATGGTTCTTTGCTTTGGGTTATGAATTGCGAGCAGCTCTTGGTGCAATCATTGAGCTTGAACTGAAGAGAAATATTAAAGAGGCAAATATATTGAACATATTAATAAATATGTTAAATCTAAATGTTCGACTATTGAAAGTTTCAGGTAGAGTACAAATTAAGAAGAATTGACCTCAAAATATCTGGGGTACCCTGGGCGATGAACATGCTCCACAAGCTAACACTGACGACGTGACTTGGAGCAAATGATAGGAAACACGACAAAGTATCTGGCGCAAAGATCAGATTATTGTCTATTAATCATATAAATATTACAAATGTCCTGGTAGTTGGTGTCTATGGTATGCAGTGGCGTCATGTTTCATCTATTCATCGTTCTATGCTTAGAGATGTGTGTCCGTGAAAGAAAACATGATTGATTTTAATGTAGGATATATCTATTATAATTATTCTTGTACTGCGGATTCGAATGCCTTTCTATTGACAGGTGTAATTGGCTCTCCGCAGAAATTGCCATTCTCGTCAACTACCTGCAGAATGTTCTTCATTGCATTCAGTTCAAAGTTGATTCGTGTTGTGATTGCTGCGCCGCCATTGTGACATGTCAAGGTGACATTGTCCATTTCTGCCAACTCTTTTGAGATTTGAGGCTCGTGATAATGAACATCAAGACCTGCCGCACTAATCTTGCCGCTCTTAAGAGCCTCAATCAGGGCATCTTCATTTACGACTTGTCCACGAGCGGTGTTAATAAGCCGAGAGCCCTCTTTCATGTGGGAAAATGCCTCCGTGTTAATAAGATCCTGAGTGTGGGCGTTGAGAGGTGTGTGCAGGGTCACACAGTCGGAAATGGCGAGTAGATCGTACAGGCTGGAATGGTAGGTTGCTTCGAGCTCCGCCTCCACCTCTGGAGATGAACGCACAATATCGTAATAGTGAATTTCCATGCCAAATGCGAGCCGGGCCTTGCGCGCCACCAACTTGCTAATGTTGCCCAGGCCGACGATGCCAAGGACGTGCCCGCGGGGGTTGTATGAGATGCTGCCCACGAGCTTGTGCATGGCGATGAACTGGTCTGGGTCACAGGTGCGGGCGCCCTTTTGCGAGCGCCAAAAGTTGCGGAACACGGACAGAATCATGAAGAGAGCCGTGTCTGAGACGGCCTCGTCGCTAGCGCCGGCGCCATTTGCGTACCAGATGCGGCGACGACCCAGCGCATCTACGTCGGCCCAGTTGAAGCCAGCGCCGGCAGAGGCAAAGATGCGGACCGAGCGAGGCAATAAGCTGATCAGCTCGTCGTCCCACTGACCCATCTCGCCGCCGGTCTGGAAATGCGGGCGGTAGATGGCCACGAAATCTCCATATCTGGCTGATGTTAGCAAGATGAAGCACTGATACTAATATCAAAAATGCTGTACTTTTTCTCTTTTAATGCTTTGATGAACGATTCGCGGTCCGGCTCCTCATTGGCAACGACGTGAAAGCGCTTTGTGAAGACGTCATTGTAAAAGTCGTGGTTATACTTGATGTCTTCGCCGAGGCGCAAGACGACTGGTTTACTTGACGCCATTGAGACTGAATTGGGCAATGGTATTGATTTTTATGATGATTAAAGTTCAGTTAATTACCAGGAAAATTGTAATGTTCCCGCTGGTTTTGTTGCTGATGCCGCAATGCCCCTCAGACGACTCCTCCGTTTCGGACGTGATTCCCCACTATCCCCGCCCTGTGAAGCCGCAGGGCGTCTAACGGTGGAACCGCCGTGATGACGGACGCAAGTCCGGTGTTGTACGGTGTTACGGAGATACGAAATTGTGCCATGTCGGACAAAATGAAAGCCTCATTGATTAGTGAGGATTGTAATACTCCCGGGTGACGTTTGTCTGGATAACCAGAGCAGAGCAACCTTGCGTTGTGTCAATAACCAGCTGTCTTGTGTCTAATTGACCGCCTGTTCTTGGTGGCCTGCTTCAGTGCAACAGTACGTGGATAAATACCATGTCGCAGACCCATTCCTATCCAAAATTCAACGTGCTGTAAACCACGCTCTCCAATCTGCCTTGTCAATGAAGCTGTCCATTCGCTGCTTCGTACCATCGCACTCTGACTGCTTGCACCTCGGTTAGCGCCCGGACTTGGCCCCGTAGTGCAACCCACAGCGGCGTCAGCGGCCGAGCATCGTTTCCGGACATGGATTGTTACTGGAATTTTGGTGAGTATCGTGGGGCTCAAACATCTCCAGAATAATAAGTGGCCACGATTATGAAATCGGGATAGAGCCATTTTTTGGCCATTCCAAGCTGCATAAGTCCCTCTCTTACCCAGCTACTTCATCCGCTTGAACCGCATTTTTTGAGCCGTCACACCAGATCACAGGAGCCATGGCGAGCCCTCATATTCTCATCACCGGAGGCGCCGGTTTCATCGGACAGGATCTTGCGGCTGCACTTGTCAACTCATCCCAGGACCTAAAGTTGACTCTCACAGATGTGGTAGAGCCGCCAGTCCCACAGTCTGCCAGCCAACATGCTCAGCGAATTGAAACCATTAAATGCGATCTGACGGATTCTTCCGTTATTGCCAAAATCTTCGAGCCCCGCTACTCTGCTGTCTATCTGCTTCATGGACTCATGTCGGGAGGCGCCGAGGCCAACCTGGAGCTCGGCTGGAGGGTGAATTGGGACTCGCACCGGGGAATTCTCGACCACTTGCGACACAACCATCCTGGTACTGTCGTGGTTTTCCCATCCAGTCTAGCAGTCTATGGACCAACAAAGAGCGAAAACGGCAAAGCTGTGCCAACCAGCGAGGAGACATGTCCTCTGCCCCAGTCAAGCTACGGAGCACAGAAGCACATGGTTGAGACCTACCTCAATGACATGTCGCGCCGTGGGCTTCTCGACGGCCGCGTCGTGCGTTTGCCAACTATCATTGTGCGCCCCGGAGCCCCGTCTGCGGCTGCAAGTTCCTTTGCAAGCGGCATCGTTCGCGAGCCATTGAAGGGCGAGGAGTCAGTTCTCCCGGTGTCTCGCGACTTGAAGATGTGGGTGTGCAGCCCAGAGATTGTGGTACAGAACCTCATCCTGATCAAGGATGTCCCGGCCGACAAGTTTGGACTGTCGAGAATTGTCAACCTCCCCGGAATCACTGTGACGGTGCAGCAGATTTTGGATGCACTTGAGGCTGTTGGAGGAAGCAAAGCCATGTCGCTGATCAAGGAGGAGAGAGATCCAAAGGTGGAAGCTATTGTCGGAAGCTGGCCTGCTGAATTTGATACTCGGGTGGCTTCGGGATTAGGAATGCTTCCTGACATTGACCTCGTTAAGAATGTTACCGCTTTCGCAAAGCGATTTAATTAAGAAACAAATAGGTTAAAATAAATAGAATACATCATACCCCAGATAAATTTGCTCCAAATAGTGGCCGTGTCAAATAAAAACTACAAATACAGCAGCAACTTGCTTTGAGATTAGTGTGAAATTGCTGTATAATAATACAGCCTGCTTGTAGCGGCTTGATAAAACAACAAATGAAAACAAACCAAGTCTTGTCTGATAACAAAGGAAATTGATCATGCAGTTTTGCTAAGTTTTAAAACTTGTTCCTCTAATTTCGGCCAAATATTCGCACCCAGAGTGGGTTTAATCCAGTAGTTCCCGGAAAGGTCCTTGCCCAGGATGGTAATAAAGTTTCTGGCAACTGAATCCTTTTTAACAGTGGTACCGTGGTGATAGAAGATGGTGCCTGGGGGGTTTGTCCTGCCCTCAACCTTGAATCCTATCACTGCAGGGCCGAAGTTGATGGTATTGAAAAAGTCGCACTTGGACCAATTGGTGAAAACCAATAACATGGCGTTGGATTCGCCAAGCAGCTGGTATGACTCGCCGGCCGCGTTGGCCTTTCTTTCTGCTCGAATCTGCGCTCTCAACTGTGGTTCCGTTACCTGTTGGACGATCGCCTCTCGAACTTTGAGGGCCGTAGCTCCTAGCGAGAGTCCCACGGTCTGAGTGGCGGATAGAAATGCTTGGCTGCGGAAAACAAGATTTTGAATGTAAACTTGAGAAATTTCGGGATTAAATATGGATCGAAATCGACTCCGAACCTCAACCACGTTGAGTAGACTCATCGGCCTTGGCTTGGGCTGGGACCGGGCCACAAGACCAATCATCCAAGCATTCAATACATCACCGTCGCTGATAAAAGGTGGCTTTTCACCATATTCATCTGCTAGGTTTTGTTGAGCTTGTTGCCTGAGCTGCTGTAGCACGCCAGGTGGAATGCAAATCACCTTCTCTCGAGCTTGAGGGCACCATATTATATCCCACAGAAAGTTCAGTCCAAACAATAACTTTTTAAATCCGGACATTATCTTGGGTTCCAGAACCCATGGTTCCGATGCTTTAGTGTCTGTCTCTGTTCCCACTGTGGCTAGGACGTCTTGGCGGGTGCCTGCCAATACAGGGACATCTGTCTCTCGACCTGCCAGGACTTGACACCATGCTTCAATCAGTGCTTTCTGGCCCATAGCGTCAGTCATGGTATGAGGAAAGGACAAGACGACGAGTGTTGCGTCTGTAAAGGAAATAATATGTAGTGAGATTTGCGGCTCCCCGCTGCATATCAAGTCGTCAACTGATGATGGCACATCTTTGACGCCCTTCAAGCCTAATGCGTGTTCCATGTCATTTGGAATTGGCTGAACCGAAAGGTTGCCCGTTGCCTTGGGTAGTTTGCCTGCGATGGGATGATCATCGATGCTCATGTCTAAGACCGAGTGCGTGAAACGGACTGCTGGCCGCTCTGGGGTGAAGTCTCTGGGTACATGGATTTCAAGCTTCTTCCGAGACTAAGACGGGGTATTATTAGCGACAGTTTCATCAAAAAGCAACGCCAAAGGATTTACTTACATTAAACCTCAGGCGACCTCCGAGCTTTCTCCATCCGTCTCTTGCAAGTAGTTTTTGAAGTGCATCATTTATCTTCTCGGCATCTAGGACATCATTGAAACATAAAGTCCAGCTTATCATAATATTTCTCAGTACTTCATTGTCATCGAAATGATGCGCTGGAAATATTTCATCGCCCTCGATGGCTGGAGGTAACGATTTGGCTGAGCCACCAAATAGCTGTCTGATGTATTCGAGCGGCATTGTCTCACAGTTTGCTGTACGAGAATTTCCCGGGCCTTGTTGAGATGGTGCACCTCTATGCGCAACAAAAAGAAACGAATAATACGAATAAGCTACTGCCTCACTCTCTGATGGCTTTCCAGAGATAGGGTTCGGTAGATAGCTTGTGCTCAAGTGAAACGTTCGGAATTGAACCAGTCTTGCCCCTTACTGCCTCCTGTCTAATTTCGCCAGTCCCCTTGGTGTTGCGATTACTCAGCACTGAAATGAAGGTCGCGGGTTTTTTTCTGTAACCCTATCTTTTTCTTTTTTCCTTAGCTTCAAGTGGCTCAAAAGGGCTGAAATTGCACAAGATGAATGGTTGTCCCCCTTGCTGGCGAGTGAGACAAGGCCATTAGCGACTGGAGACGATATTGCGCCGGTCCTCATACGAGAGGCTAGGGTCGGTTAGCGTCGCTTAGCGGGGCAGTGGGAAATGATGTCCCCTGGAGCAAATTCAGTAACTTGATATGGGATTTTAGATCTCCTTGCTGATGCATTGACCGTAATGGGATTTTCGCTGCCAAGATATTGGCATGTGAGTCGGAGCTGTAGTATCCGCCTAAGCTGCGTGAATGGATACCACCACGTATGAATTGATGCATGCCTTGCTCATGCAGTGAGGACAAGGAGTAATCTGTAAATTGGAACGGCGCACTTGCATATTTTGTGAATATTGCACTGGGTGTGTACGCAGACTTTTCGACCAGGACGTTACTGATCCGATGAGTGTATGGTCCTCAATGCTGAGAGGGCACAGTTTGATGGTACTATTCTTGGCTCTACAGGGGGCTATAGGGAGTCCCAGCTGCGGCTGCCGCGATTTGCAGGGGCAAGAGGCGCAAAACGCGCTATAACGGGTCCACATGTTGATCATCGAGAGGATTGACTTGGTCTCGTGACTATGAGCCAGACACGGATACGGAATACACAAAAGTCTCCGTGCCGAGATTTTTGGTAGTGCAAGTCGGAGTGATGGAAACTATAAATGCCTCCTTAGTGTATTCGCTAAGCTATCCGCGAATGGCAGATTGTATTGTGAATAGCGGCTCTTTCGAAAGGCTTGGCTGTATAGGTAATGCACATCTTCCTCAATACGTAGTAGACAATGTGCCCTTCTCTTACTGCCTTTGACTTGAAAGTCCAGTAGAGTTCTTCAAGTAACTTCAATCAGGGTGCTGAAATCTTCTCACAGAGTTGGTTCGGAGCTTACACTCGGAATTAAGCTTCTTCCCAGCCTCCCCCACAAGTGAGGACGGCCAAAGAATTCAGCCTCGATTGAGGCCAATCACCCTGAAACGACAAGCCGCCATGTCCCATTTTTGGCCAATTCATGTCAATTTTCAAATAGTGATTTTTGAGTTCCAGATCAAAGAAGACGGAGTTGCGTACGTAATCAATGCAGTACTGGCAACTTAGCAATGGCCCAGCCGGAGCTAACACTTCGCGGCCGGACATAAGTATTTGGGTCCCGAGATTCCGACCTGTGATTCTTGGGATTTCAATAGGTATAAAGTTTGCATAGGTCGATACTCATGAAAGTCCATGATAAATTATTTGTACCGGGAAGATTGACAACATCATACTATGGCTTCTTGGACTGTGTCTAAACTGACCTGGTTTATCACCGGTGCTGCATCAGGTTTCGGCCTTGAACTTGCTCGGTTGGCCTTATCAAAAGGACACCGGGTGATTGCCACTTCTCGAAACCCAGCAAAGGTTCCTCAGTTGGTGTCAGAGGTGGAGAGTAATGGTGGTCAATGGCTGACCCTGGATGTTGATGATCCCAAGGGCGGTAGCGTGATTGACAAGCTTGAGGCTGATGGCATAGAGATTGACATCTTGGTGAACAACGCTGGATGGTCTATCCATGGCCCAGCGGAGAGCTTTCCTGAAGATGAGGTCCGTCGCCAGATGGAGACGGTCTTCTTCGGCCCTTACAGACTCATTCGAGCGGTATTGCCCCATATGCGGCAACGCAGGCGTGGACTCATTCTCAATATTGGGTCTGGTGCTGGTGTGAGTGGGAGAGAGAGCATGGGTATTTACGCAGCCAGCAAAGCGGCAATGGATGGTAGGTATTGAGTACAGAACCAATGATGGTTTGCTAACCAAAGTGCATAGGTCTCACTAGAGTTTTATCTCGCGAAGTTGCTCCATTCAACATCCGGACCTTGACCGTGCAGCTAGGTGGTTTTGATACAAATTTCACCACTGGTCTGAAATTGTCATCAGCCCCATTTCCCGAGGATTACCACGGTAGCGTCACGGAAAAGACAGCAAAGAGCCTCCGAGGGACCAATTTTATACCTGATGGTGATCATCGAAAAGCTTCCAAGGTCATCTACGAGTTGGCTACTGGAGAAGGGTTTGGGGAAGGAAAAGAAGGAGAGAAGGTCATCCCGTTGGGTAGAGATATGTGCATGTTGATGGACAGAGTAATTGGCGAACTCCAGCAACAAATGGACACATTTAGAGAGATTGGGACAAATGTGTATATCGAACAGTAAGACAATGGAAGAAGCCCACGCTCGGTGGGGCACTCAAGTTGCAAGCAGATGGGAAAAAACTATTGCCTTATACTGAAACTGGTAGCAAGAAAATCGCCCTTTGTGCACCAAATACATCGAAGTCAAGAGGATGAGCTGAAATAAGTGAATAGGAGCATGGCAATTTGTTAATAATTATTTAGATTATGTATTTTAATAATTAGAGAAGCCCATGGTATCTGCATATATTGCTCGGAAAGGGAAACCAAAACTTATTAACTTTATCATACTGTTAGTACCTCAAACACATGGTCGTGAAAATTCAGACTCACCTTTCCATCAGGGCATTTGTTACTGGGCAGCTTGCCCTTAACCCCAGCATCTGCCTCCCTGGCAGTACTTGGTGCCAGGGAGACAGCACTCCGCCTCGCAGCACGTGAGCGAGCCCATGGGGCAACAGAAGTTGGCGATGGCGCACTTGAGAGGATAATCACCACCGCATGTTTGGTCTCCCCAGGCCGCGGCTCGCTTGCCTTCGTCTTGGTTTGCAAAAGTGAAACCTGCTTGGCCGAAATGCTGCAGCTGCGGTGCGGCCTGTAACGAGTTTTTGGTGGGGCCCGCGGAGGCTAATGCGACGAAAAAGATGATAGGATTGAGGTACTTCATGTTTGGTATTGCTCGAAGACCGAGTTGATGAAGGTAGTTTGGGATTGAGATGCAGAATATACAGATTGCCAAGGTGCTTGAAAGGGAATATATATGTGTATTTACTATTCACATATATCAAAAATTAGTCTTTGTGTACGGGGATAAATCTCCATGAAGGATCTTCAATTCCTCATACTATGCCTAATATTGACACACTAGCCTTGATGAAGATTAAGTAAACTGGCTTGGCCCGATTTATAAACTCTTCGTTGCAAATGGCCGAGAGGATATTCGGTCCGACTCCGCCTGGTCGGTCTAAACAACTGCATTCCGAGTTTCTTGCTGCTCCACAGGGCTGACGGTTCTGATCTCGACCACTTTTACCGGTTGCGTTAATCTTGTAAATGGCACCTCGTGATGAGGAATTAAACTTGGGCGTCTGGAACTCAAACTTGGTCGATTGATGTGTCTAGATCTTTGTGGAGCTTTCTGACAGACAAGCCCTAAATTTAGACTACCCGATAAGCTATGTGCAGGAATGAACTCGCGAGATGCGGAGGTGAGCTACGATTTGGAAGACACCAAGGTCAGCGGACTGAATCAATGACAGATGATCGTCAGCGATTCCACCCCGGCATCACTGTCATTATTCAAAGCAATCCACTTTTCTTAGTGAAAGTTGGCCGTCAATACCATAATAGAAAGTTCAAGGCCTTAGAAGCGGTACCGGAAAAAAAAGTCCATTCCTGTGCGTGGAAAGAAGCTTTAGACTGCATGGAGGCATTCTCACATTGTTTTCACGATGATAATGAGCCAAGGCTGAAGAAGTCATGAGATTCAAGAGGGAATTTTTACTAGCGCAATTATTATAGTTTCACGACGACTATTATTGTCAACAATAAACATTCTGACCATTATGTTTGTGTTGAATTGAGTTCTGGAAGAGGCAATGGGCACTTGGCACTTTTTGGAGATGGGGAAAAGGATGTACTCGGCCGTTAATGACTGCTAAGTTCCGACATCCGTTGTGGCTGAAATATGTCGGCCGGAAAAGTAGGTGCCACAACCCGAGATCCTGTGTCACGGTATCGTGTGCGTGAGTAGAATAGTAAAGCTTATACTTGGTGAGATCATCTAGTTTACTTGTATGACCGAGTCATTAACGAGGAATAATCTAGCTCACGACAGGTATCTATGATTCACTCATTGAGCCAGTGAAACTAACCTCCATTACCTGCGCATGTCCTGCCGACGTAGCCGGATTGTTGGGAGTCTAGCCTCTCTGCAACTTTCTGGACGCAGTATCTTCAGGGTTATTTTCAAGCCAGGAAGAGAACCTAAAGTGACATGATTCTCCGAGGAGAAAGAGGAGAAGTAGAAGTTTAAGCTAGCCAATTCGAGATATACTTTTGGGAGACGTATTGAGAATGAAAAAATAGTCTGCGCTCATAATTGCTACTTTTGTCCTCTAAGTTATATCTTGGGCATCAATGGTGGCTCAGGTGACGAGCAGCATGCCTTGTCGTCGTCCTTTATGAGCACCGACTTGTTTCTCTCCTGAGAGGAGGGAGGGACGTCGATGGCTGGATTTTTCGTAAAGAAATTGACGGGCTTTAGATGGACGCGAATAATCTCGACGGGCCTAACATCTAATGGTTAGTGGACTGTAATACTGATGTAGATTTGGGATCCCATCCATACATTACTGGGAAATCCTCAATGCGCGGGATGTGGTTAAGGCCAAATTGGATCCAGACGACAATGTCCTTGTCGAGCACACTATCTCCTCGCGAGACCCATTTTTTGATTCCCTCACCTCCCAGGCCTATTTACTCGTTAGCTAAGCCCCCAAAACTCCAACCTTGGTGACTCTTTGGCTGAACTGACTCTGATTTGTGAATTTGCCTCCGGAGAATAGCTCGTCCTCGCGATATTTGGTCACGTAAATGCTGTGATCTGCAAACTCGGCGCGATGGAAATGCGCACTGCTCGGGTGAGCCAGGAGAGGCTGCATGGCGGGAACCTGGATCTTGTATGCGGCTGGCTGGTTGTTGATTGGGTTTCTCATGTTTTCATTCTGAATCATAAACACCCTTGACTTGGAAGAATCAAGATCCAGACCAGCAGCCTTCTCCACGGGCGTGACGACGGACCGATATCCATTACCAAGCGGGTTGAAGTCATCCAACGGCATCGGGTGCGCCTCTTGGTAGATGAGTCGGTTTCCATCCTGGTAGGATCCCAAGGCCGGGTCCACACGCAGGGAAAGAATGTGCTGATGGTGAACGGCGAGGACACCGGGGTGAACCACTGTTCCAAAGTCGACCTCGGTCCCTGGGTCGATGGCTGATGTTGACAGGATACCTGTTGCGCGAACTTCGTACTCCATTTCAGCTGCTTGGTTGAAGACAAAGGCAAGGATGTATCTGCACCATATCAGTTGTGTATCATTGGAAGCAACCTTATCAAATCTTACTCATAGTTGGACACAGTCAGAATCTGCTGGATGACGAGCTGTCTGTTTCTTGTCACACAAGCCCCTAAGCCATGGTTAATTTGTGGTTACTCGACGTACAACCGCAGGGAATCTCACTCTCGGTTCTGTAGTTGGTGTGCTTCCAGCCAATTCCGGCGTCTTGCTCGTGAATGCACACGGCGTTTGGCATCGTGACCGGCTTTCCATCCTGGTCGCAAACCAATCCATCGAGATATTTGATGGCCCCGAGACAATCGCAGCCAAGTGAAAGATTGTTGGCCACTATCCCGGCACCTACATCACCTAAATCAAATGCCATTTTGCGATTGTAAGGCGGTCGTGGGTCTCCGTATGGAACGGCCATCTCGCTCAAACTGACGCGATAGAATAGTGGCTGGCCATCATAGCGTACATCGCGCAGAACCAATCCCTCTCTGTAGTTGAAGCCAAGGCGCATCTCCCATTTCTGCCAAGTCAAGATCCTGTCCTCGGAAACGCTGAAAGACGGCCCGTTTGGCTGGGAAACGTGCAGATCTTTAAGGTCTTTGCGCAATTCTTGGTCCTCGGGGATGTACTCGTTGGGCGATGTGTGGACGTAGGGAGCCGTGTCTTTAACCTCATGATCCGCGCCGGTGGCAAGTCTGTCAATTCTAGTCACAACCTTCTTGGTGGTGTCGTACACGGGAGAGAAAGCCAAAGGATGGGCATAGTGGTTGTAGTCGGGCTTGGACTTGTCTCGTACAAACATGTAGACTTGAAACTGACGAGGTCTGTCGATTCCGTCTGAGCCATAAATCCAGGGCTCTGGAATGACCTCAAGGTGGTCAGGCAAGCACAGTTTTGCAATCTCTTCTTGGACAGCCTTGTCTTCCATAACATTCTTCTCAACTTCTGCAACCTCGGTGAAAACAGCATTGGCCTTGAACTTGGACTCTACCTCCTGCTTTTGGATGATTGTGTTCGAGCTAAGGTCTACCCGTGCGGTCCTGAAGTCACTCTACATGCCAATTCTGGTTAAATTCAAATCACCTGTACCTGGAGAGCTCCATTACTTACAGTTCCCCTCAGGAGGTAGGCAACGTATGCCACTCGTGGCGGGGCGGCGGGTACGGGTGAGCCACGGGCGTGTTCGGCCGCGAGATATTGGACCATTTGCTCTTTGTCAGGCTCTTCTAGAACAATGGCCTTGAATGAGAGCAAAATCCGAGGATGTAAGCCCTGGACCAAGTCTCGTGACCGAGTGATCTCCTCGGCCGTGAGATCGGCGAATGGGTGAGGAGCCATGTTGAATTGAATTGCAATTCTGCCTGGAAATGATTGCTGTGCTTCAATTTGTTTCGACTGATGTTTGTGCAAAGCCGAAGACGAAGTGGGTGGGTTTCGTGGTGCCCTCGGTTTAAAAACCCAGCAAGGGTTGCATCGAGGTTCGAAACGTTTGAGAGTAACAAAGCTGGTAACGAGTGCGGCATCCGAGATCGCTTAGAAGGCAAGCTACTGCGGCGGCTGAATAACCCCTCCAAGCCAAGGTGCGGGTCACGCTGTGAGATAGCGCGTACATGGCATGACCCCCTCGCCACCGCGCGACAGAAAAAACCACAGTCATCACATACATGTTTCGTGGCTATCTCGGCCCTTTATTGTGTCGCCCTCGTGTCTCAGCGTTTGTTATCAGCAGCCACATGTCCACTTTCCGTATAATGCATCCATGGCAGAGATGGCTGATAGAGAGCCACACATGGGGCGAGCGCTTGTCTATACCGTAAATGGATAGCTCAATCATTTGAACATTGCATTCGAAGTTTGCTTGAACATCCTCTCTTTGCATTGTTGAGTCTGCGTCGACTATGCATTTGGGCTTGCTGCCCGTGAGAGACTAAGAAAAGATCTGACGCGAGCACAAGGTGGCACCGACTGCGAGAAAACGTTGCTCCTCGTTATCATTGAGCATTGTACGGTACCTTTGACTTGATTTGACCTGCTCGCAAGGGGCCTAATTTGTGTGGAGACGTCTTGGCTGGTGAGTCCAAAGCCGGTGAGCTGGCAACCAAGACGGCTCGCGGTGGGTACACACGGCACAGAAAGAGACAGGTTGAATGCAGAGCGAGTACAAGTTACTGCGCCTCCATGTCCATTCCATATCTACAGATTATGTATTCAGGCATTTGTCCATTCCCAAGCCATGCATATGCCTGCCTCCATTGCAGTACACTGTTTGGCGAAGAATACCTCGGAACTGCTTCCCCATCCCAATCTCATGTAGCTTATCTCACATCTCATTTACCGGCCCACAATCCCTACTGGCGCCAACCTCAATCAGGCCTTGGGTTGGACAACGTGTCTGCGGGGTTTGTCCAGAGGCCTTCCCAACCCCGCCCAGATGACCTCTCACGCATCTGTAGTGTCTCGTCGCCTGCATATCCCTAAACGGGGCATTGATGCGCACGTCTTTCGGGCCCCTCGGATTTGTCACCGATCGCCACGTAAAACATGCACCGGGGTCAGAGACAGACCCGCCGACACAACGGCAGAGCAGTTCATTGACCCGACCGTGCTTGGTTGGGGGCGAAAACAATAGCCATGATAGCCGTCATGGCAACTTGGAAAAGGATTGCATGGGGTAAGCATCATGACGTTGAGCTTTGTGTAATCATATGTACTCCGTCAGCGTCATGCATGCTGCTTTTGTGCTTGTCTCGTTAAGCATACCGATTTTAGACGACTCGTCCTCGGGAATGATTACAAAGGCATTCACTGAATTGTCTCAGAACGAGCCAAGACGTTGCATGACCGTTTTGGAGCCATGTTGTTATAGGGCGCATTTCCCCACCTCGGCATTGCCTCTCAAATTAATCATGTACTAGAGTTAAGACTGGCGCCCAAGAAACTGCTACCGTACTGTGTGACTTGAACAATCTGATCACGGGGCTAATTTTACTCGTGAGATGACTCTTTGAAATATATCTATAGTTTCGATCTAGGTTGTGTCAATTGATCGGGTGAGATCGTTTTTGAAGTGCTGATAGGGCGTTGGATTTGCTTCTAGAATTTCAAGGATGAATTGCCAGGTAGGACGCCCCGTATGCTCTTTGAGTAGGAACAAGTCCCAGAGCATACATTATCACATGGAGAGTATGATCGTGTCTATATATCATTAGAGGCGAGGGTATCATGTTCAAAGCTATTTTGTATAGGCGTCGAACATTTTTTGTTGCCCCTGGCGGTCTGGTCCGCTGGTCCTGTCAGACTAAACTCAGGCAACTAGCGGAACGCTTAGACACCATATTAATCTAATGGCACCTTACAGGTATTATTCAACATGTGATATTTTGCAGCTGGAGGACTTGAGGGGATGATCTGTATGGCTGATAGGTGACTGAATTATATTATAACTAACTATTATTAAAAATTAATTCCAGCACCCATGTGAAATCTCAACGAGAGCCTTTGTGATAGTTCGACATTCTTAAATGAGCCCATTGCAGATTTTGCTTTTTGTACCAGTAGCCAAAATAATCAAAGACGGGATATACTCGGTTTGTTTATCTTTGCAATCTTCTATTACCCGTCCTGGACAGATTATTCGACTTCCTGGTTTTCGGTTATTAGGCCTTGGTAGGCTTGGCCACTTTAGACGGCTTGGCACCGGTAGGCTTGTGCTTGGAGTCGTCTCCCTTTGCTGGTTTGGTGGGCTTAGATGGCTCAGCCTTGGTGGGCTTGGCTGGCTTGGAGCCTTGAGCACTGGTAGGCTTTGTAGGCTTTGTAGGCTTGGTTGGCTTAGTTGGCTTAGTTGGCTTGGCTGGTGCACTGCCGGTGGGCTTGGTCGGTTTGGATGGCTTGGAATCCGTTGACTTTGCAGGCTTCGTTGGCTTTGATGGTTTGGCCGGTTCGCTCTTGGTGGGTTTGGCCGGCTTAGACTCCTTGGAACTGCTCGGCTTGGGCTTTACCACCGGTTGGCACTATTGGACAGCAATCAGCACACTGCATTTATCGACGGAAGAAAAGTACAGAGACACTTACCGTTCCCCAAGCTCCAAGCCCGGCGTTCTTAGGCGTTACGCATGCGAGGTTCGCGCAGCAGTTGACGGGAGGGTTGATCGTTGGGTTGCATTTCACTCCCTTCTTAACACAACTATTTTGTGCTGCAACTTTGGGATTTGCTGCCAATGCTGTCGCAGCGGAAAGAACAAGAACTGTCAGAAACTTCATTTTGTAATGTGTTGATGGAGGTTGATTAGGTGTTGGTGTTGCGAGCCTGTTTGTGTCCTGGTTTCTGCTTGAGGCTTCAACTGCTTTTATAAATTTCAGGTAAAAAGCTCAAAGCTCAAAGCTCTGCTGGTCATACCATTTCTCTCCAAAGTTCACTCCCACGTACCCACGGCCGCATTCCTGTGAAGCTCATATGACGCATTCAACAGAGGGAGTCTGGATCAATTTTCACTAAAAGTCGAGTTGAAAATGTCTGACTCAGTCACCAGTTGGTGGAGTATTCTGTATTGACTCCCTTGATGGAAAGCTTTGGCCGCTGGTGACCGAGCAACTGATGCGGGGAGGCACAACGTGAAACCTTAAACCTGCAAACATGATGAGGCCTAATAGGCCAATGACTGAATGGACTGGGCGAAGGTTAGTCGCCGCATTCCAAGACTACCGAGGCAACCAGACTAGACCAGCGGCGCCAAAACCACAAATGCGTCTTTTTTTCTGTTGAGACGTCGTCAAACCTTCAGATGGCCGAAATCATTCGATATCATGGCGCTAACTACGTGACACACAACCGTCGTGATTCTATCCTCGGTGGGGATGCGCATCACCTAGGTGACCCCCACTTACATTGTTGGCTCCTGGAAAATTTGGTAGGTCCTCGTTATGGCTGTAAGCCTTGACTTTCTAGTGCGTTAAGTATATTGAGAAGTTATGTGTATGTGGAGCGCTTGAATACGGTAAGAAATCGGGAATTTGTAGGTCCAGAATGCCCAAGTTGTTCGGCGCCTAGGTAAGAGTAGCCGGAAGCGGAGTGAAACACTTGAGAGGCGTTTCAAGTCCCTTTTTAATGATTGATGCGCTGGTATCGCAAAAATGTGCTGCCTGCTGTTTTAGCATATGTCTCAACCTCATGTCAAACCAAGCCAAACCCAACGCGGACGCTAGCACATTGCATTCAAGTTTCGGAATGCCGTCGAGTAAACACTTGGTGGCAGACTTTCTTTTGGAAAGATGGCCTGTATGTCTCTAGAAACTAATAAGGGTTATATTAATTATCCATTAGCTGTAATATATTTGCCGGGGAGACTCATTAAACCCACTTTCAAGGATGGATTTAATGCACGAATTCGACTTTACTTCCGGGCCTGAATAGATTTAATTCATGCGAGAAAGAGCTGTCTGTAGCTTGTATGCATGAATCGAGTTTGATATGTATTCAAATCTAAAGGCTTCGTCGGAGCAACCGGATATCACCCACTGTTAATCACAGCCACAGATCACAGAGATATTCTCTACACAATTTCTCCCATTCCAGATCCACCACTATAACCTGATGATGCGGACTTTTTAAGTAAGTTCTTTTCAATTATATAAGAGGGATACCTTTTTGCACGATCTTAATGTCGTCGATGACCTCGGCACTCAATCGGAATACTCGGGAACATGTGGGGTGACGTTGACGTATATGGCGGATGATTTTCGTGGTCCTTGTAGCGGTGCCGAAAGGCTAAAACGAGGGGAACTTAGCAAGGCCTTCTGCTTAAATGGTATTGGGCAAAGCTCTGGAATACACGTAGAAATCATGGAAGAGCCTCGGTTGGTTCTTGCGGTAGTATCGGATGTGCTTTTTCACAGTCACCCAAGAGTTAGCAATTTGGTGTATTTGGACACGCGCAGCATTTATACATTTATTTACCGGCAGATCTATAGTCAAACTCAAGGCTCGCCTCGGTAAATTTATACGAGACAGATATGAATGGTGCGATGCTGTGATGCACGTGTAATTGACCATTCGATCTTTCGTCCTTTGGACAGTCAGCATTCGCAACAGAGGAGTTCTCGTCTTTGCGACGTGGTACAAAAGGTCGATCGGGTTGGCGACTGATAATTCGATCACAAGACTGAAATGATTTCAATTATTTATAACATGTCCGACGCTAGCTTTTCGTTTTGGTTGCAACTCGTTTAATATCGTTACCATGATTGCACAGGTGAGTTAGACTTCGTGACTTTTAATCACCTTTCGATTAACAAATGCCGGATCCTTCGCGGCTCCGTGATGTCAGTACGATCGGCACACAGTACGTAACATGTATGTAAGCTGAGGGGCGCTCTAGTGGAGAGTTGGTGTGAACAGCTCGACTGATTTGTTGGAGGGTGTGAAAGGAATCAGGCTCCAGCTGATGCGCTTTCCTTACAAGAGTATTTACCGTGCCAAATAAAGTTGCAATTGGCAGTGCGCTGAAAAAATGAGTGGCCCGGAACATTCGGTCGGGACGTTGTTGTACATCATACGTGGGCCATGTGTGACGCCGTGCTACAAAGGCCTCTTCCATTCTCGTCATTTTCCAATTGACATCAAATGAAGATCCTGCATCAATTATCTAGCCTTTACTGCTTTATTGCCGGCGAAATATTAGTACGACACTTCTTGCACTCACCTTCACTGTCATCTCGTTTCAACGAGATACGCCACGAGCCCACGCCTTCTCCGCTGCTTCCGGATTGAAGCTGCAGTCCTCGCCATCGCATCGAATGCGCTCATTCTTAGCAAAGCTCACTGGGGTCTCGCGATCCCGCATAACCATAAAGTAAATCTCGATACTTGAACGTCCATCGGACCGAATGCGCGGTTGACTGACTCGCTATTGAGGCCAGAATGTGACTACGTCTTCCTCAGCGGATATGGGGATGAGGCTCGCGGGCAGTATCTACGGGGCAAGGTAACTCTATTCGTGGCCAGAGGCGAGAACATCAATAGCGTCTGTCTCAGAATGATCGGTCGCATTATGCTGGGGTGAGCCAAGGCCCAAAATCAAGGCTTTGGTGGTTTCGTTTTCGCTGACGTCATATGCCAGAGACCACACACGATGCTTGGACGGACCAATAAAGTGGGAGCACAGGGATGTTTTCTTGCATCAATGGGAGCCCCTCCAGGCCAGACAACCTACTAAAACGTCTCGGGATGGCCGCACCTACGAGTGGCCCTTTGAGGTCTTTATCAACGGAGACCAGGAGGTGTCTGCGAGAGGCTGTGGGCTTTGTAATATTACCTACACACTAGAGGCGTCGTCGCTTGATGAGACGTCTGCCCGCACTCTCCGGACATTTACTCCCATCCGCATATTGCGTTTCCCACCGGCATCTGCATATGACCTGATGGATCCCATTACATGTCAGGGAAAGTGGTCCGACCAAGTCGAGTATGTTGTTTCGCTGGGTCACCGAGCCGTCATCCTGGGAGGCTTTGTTCCCGTCGAGGCCCAGCTCGCACAGCTTGCGCTGGGAGTGAAACTAACAAAGGCCAAGTTCTACCTATCTGAAATGCATAAGACACACGATCCGCTCCATCCTGAGGTGTCAACCTTTGAAGGGCAGCGAATAGTGTCGGAATGGAAATTACACGTAGAAGACAACGAGCTGCAGCTACACACCTGGAATCAATGTCTGCCGCTACCCAAGAGTGTCAGGATGTGCTCTCCAGACTTTAGCGTCTGTGGCATTACTATCAGTCACACACTACATTTTGCAGTAACGCTACAGGAAGGCAGTGGGCCTGAATTCGAGGTATGTTCTCGGGATCAAGATCTTCATGCACGTTAGACATGGCTTACATTAGTGGCAGCGTGAAATATCAATGTCTATCGCTCTCTTCGTCTCCCCAGAGCTACCAATTAACGGCTGGGGCGCCTTTGTGGAGAAGGAGAAGGGAACTGCAGAGGCCATTGGAGTGCTGTCGGAGGGGATTCACATCCCGCCGAAATATGAAAACGATAGTAGTAGCATATATGGCTACGGAAGTCCTCCCGGTAGCCCTCCACCGGCTTATAGTGAGCATGCATGAGGCGTAGGAGTTGCTTTTAACTTTAGTGATACCTTGCTTATTGGCGCAGGCGAACTGGTTGGACTTTTGCCGGGATATAGTTTGAGACAAATATTCAATGATGCTTTGTTTCTACTGTGATTACCCTCGGAACATGTATTGGAAATGCAATATTGTGTGTGATTTCCGTGACTAAAATTAAGTTGATTATTTCGAATGCTGTTATTTACTCAGGTGTCTTGTTCTCGTCGAAATCATATTTGCCCTTCAGCTCCTCGACTAGAGCAACATACTTCTCCTGAGCGTCTTCAGGAGCGGTAATTCCCTCTTCATGTGCTGCCTTCCAGGCGTTATATTTAGCCTTGGCCTATATTTGGGTTTCCATGTTATTAATCAAGCCATTCTCACAATCAGGGTCAGTGATAACATACCTCGAATGAGAACATACTGGGCTGCGCAGCTTCCTTGAAATCAAAGCCCTTGCCAATCTTGAATAAGGCTGTTTGAAAATGGGACATGGATTAGCCACTGCACCGCAAAATTTAGTATTTCCTGAAAATTGCTTACCATAAACTCTGAGGAGCTCGTCTTGGCTGGGCTTCTTGGTCAATTTCTTGACATCGACTTGCGCCTTCTTAAAAGCCTCGCTTTCGGGAGCCGACATGATGGAAGTGTATCTGCTGGAGATGAATCTAATTTGATAGATGGACCAAGGACGGACTATGTCAAGATGTGAGTCTTAAGTAATTTGCGGGAATGGCTGGCTATTTATGCCTCTCGATGAGGGGTCAGTTGAAACATCCGGAATTCTCCCCCACTAGCCTAATTAAGAATGGCTGCTGAACATCAATTGCATGTGCTCGCGCATGACTCTCTCCTGCAATTGGTCCGGAGCGTTAGGTAATTGCATGATGTGCTGATTTGTGTACTGCTTTAATTGGTCCACTTTTACCACTGGGGCCGTCAAGCACGCCATGATCAGAGGAGTCTGGCAGGCTTTGTGGAGGGCCTTGTAGTGGGCATCGATAACGCCACTGATGTACCCGGGGGGTTACCTTGCAGAGGCGCGTGGCACCGGCTTTGGTGATATCTTTCCCATTAGCACCTGGGATGTTGAGTGAGCTGATGTAATGGGGCAGTTTTTGTTGAGCACTTTATTGGCTGCGCTGATCAGCACGGTACCCCAAGGTCCTGAAAAAGCATCAACACTGAGATTCCAATGGACATGTCACTAGTCTCCTCTACACCTTTACCATGGTGGTTTATTTCGTATTCTAAGCTAAAGACATTATACTAGTGCTATGAGGGTTTTCGGGATCTGGTAGTCCAAACATGGTCCGGAAACGATGTTGTTGGGCTTGAGTGGAGCACAATACTCTGCATGCTTTGGTTTCTCTCGCTTGGGTAAGGTAACAGGCTGTACTCTGTGGAAACGGTGAGGATGGTGCAGGCGCTGGGTTTTAAGCCTGGCTCGAAATCCAATGGTGTTTGAGCCCCCAAAACCGCCCTACTAGAAGCAATATACAATTTAAATGTAGAAAAGTCTCATTCTAATTTAACAACAAAGACACGCCAATAGACAGATTCACAAGGCAGAATTAAATAATGTTTTAATCACATGTATCCAAGGGCTTTAATAATTATTAACCTGGATTTGGGATAACCCTTGCTCGCTTATCTAATGTCCCTGAAGTTTGAACCCCATAAAGAGCTAAGGATTAAGGAGACTTTTGCAAATAACCTTGCCCCGTGGTCTGTAATGAGATAAACTCATATGGATAATATTAGCCTGTGTATTTATACCGAGCATATTTACCCCATATAATCATTGGAATAGTTAGTAATGAAATACCAAGGCTAATAAATGCTGAAGTAATAAACATATCTTTAACACCATTATTATTCATCCATGGGGTGATAGCAAAGGGAATACCGGCGCTAATGGCATTTCGAAAAAAGTCGATGCCCGCAAAAGCATCTCCAATAACCTAATGTAAAGGATCAGAATAAATATCAAGATTGGCACCTTGGAGGAAAAACAAACATTGCTGCAACTATCAACCCCAAATGTCAAGGATATATTACCAATAGCACCAATACCGAATCCAAACATTACAGCCGCGATGCTGGGATAGATCCAATGTTTCTCCTGTAAAATAGCCTCGGTGAGCCGATTTCAGAGTCCGGACCATCTGAGAAACTAAGCGCAAAGCTTATAGCAGTGTGACTTTACCTCATCAATGGTGATGCCAAACATAATCAGTCCACCTGTGAGGACCAGCGCTGGTAGAGGCAAGATATAAAGGCGCATCTCAGGCTCGTATATACCCTTGTTACGTCTAGCAAAGTAGATAATCGATCGATCGCTTAGAAAGCCTCCATAGAGAGCGCCAAGTAGATTCCCAATGAACGGCCCCACGTTCATGAAACCAATCTGCTCGGGCGTGAACGAATATGGAGCTAGAGGAAAGACCAGCGAGAGCACACTAGATGTAATAGTGATCCATATAACATTGGCAGCCCATTGGAGGGCAACAAACAGAATCGCAGGAAAACAGAACAACACGTACAAGGGGCCATAATAATGTGGCAAAATGGGTTCTGGTGAGTAGGTGACTAGAGCAAGACGCTTCAGCCAAGAACTACGAGT
Organism: Calonectria naviculata; assembly: GCA_003031705.1. Lineage (NCBI taxonomy): Eukaryota > Fungi > Ascomycota > Sordariomycetes > Hypocreales > Nectriaceae > Calonectria > Calonectria naviculata. The sequence goes on along the minus strand of NAGG01000191.1, from coordinate 76,818 downwards.
GGAAATCAATTTGAGATCGTGTTGTGATCTGCTAGATGCTTCGGGGAGATTTGCCTGTGTATCTGCTTGAGAGACGTTCGCATCTTCAAGTTCGACGACGGCGGGTATTTTCGGCTCGGCCCCGCAGTTGGAAGAGGAATGACTTGTGAAGGAAATGTACTTTGTCTCCTCGTAAAAGAAGACCGCGAAGGCGAAAACGACTGTGGTGCATATGGCGACTGAGAGATAGCATTGCCGCCACCCCTGATTAGTTGCTTGAAGACCTGCGATCACTGGAACCAGGTAGCTCTAAAAAAGGTGTAATTATTCAGCATCAAAGCCAGTTATCAAAAAGGTTGAAGGCATGACATACACCAACCATCACCAAGGACAGGTAGAGTCCATTCATCCTGCCCCTATGGTGAAGGCGAAATACATCGCCAATCTTCTGGATATCAACCTCGTCTGATGATTTAAAAGGCACAAGAAATAATCATCTCACCGTCATCTCGGCAATTGCCTCATTGCTTGCTCCTGCCAGGCCTTGGAGGAGATTACACACCCAGAGCTCTGGCAAGGCTTTAAGCCTTGACGTCCAATAGAAAGATGCAAGCATAACTGCAATGGAAGTGACGTGAACGGGTCGTCGTCCAAACTTCTTGGCAAGAGGAATGACAAGTAAACATCCTCCAGCAAGTCCAGCATATATTCCGGCCAAACATTGGTTCAGTTCAGCGAAAGTAATATCGAGATCGACCGACATCTGTTGCCAGAAGATGCTTTGTATGGAGACGCTAATCGGACACCAACCGTTAGGTCGGGATCAAAGTGTACTTTCGCTACAACTTACGCTGTAAAGATAATAGTTGTCATTGCCAGCACCAAAGCCATATTCAGCAGTTTTCGAAAGAGACTCCAATTCTATCAGACGGGTCAGCACTAAGCTATTCCTTGCTCAGAAAGATTTCAATGCCTCCTACCAATGGGTGGAAAGGGTCATCTGTATGCAGAGGGCTAAGTAACATATTATGGTTGTTTAAGCCAGTCTCGTGTGCTGGAGTATAATTCTTAGTCTGCTGAATGAAATCTGAACCGTGTTAGGAAAAGCTTACCGCCAAACAGCTGGACAGTGCCGGGTGGTTGGTGGTCCATGGTCTCTTGGCAGATTCCAGAATCTCTGGTCATAATTGAAAGTAGATAAAAACAGCGATATCTTAGGGATTCGGGTATGTAATGCAATGTCATAGAATAGAACCATGCTACAAATGCTTGAGAGGTGGAATAGAAGAGATGGTTTTATACTGTGGGCTTTTCTGGGGTATCCTAAGCTCTGGGCCGATCTAACAATCTGGGGAACATTTCCCGATGAAGACGCCAATAATCCCAACCTTTTCCAGCCGAGACTTCAAATTACCCCTCACTCATATATAGACTACGGCATTGCCTTCGGCAAACTACTTGAACAGCTTATTAAGCTACCGTACAATTCACACTAGACTGCCCCGTCTCCACATATAAAATCTCCGTTTGAGCTGCCTTCTGAGGGACTTCAACTTTCTTAGATACATTTTGGCATCTCTCAGCTGTTATTTTCGACTGATTATGAACGCTATTGCTCGGTCTCTATCCACTGTTTTCAACGCTGCAACGACATCAACTTCATCACGCAAGATGTCCTCTATCAAATGCTCATCGTTTCCTGAGCACCAGGCACTGGAGAAGATGTTCCACATATCTTCTGCTGTGTCCGTACCTTCCGAATTTCGCATTGTTGCAACCTCTGGACAAGTGGCGGAGCCAGCAGAAATCCTCTGGGGGACACATGTTGAGCAATTTGAGAAAAGCATGGTCAACATTGAGAGAGCTCTTGCGTCGGCCTCCCCCCATATCACAGACCCAAAGAAGCTATGGGAAGGTGTTTTTTTTATGACGTCGTTTCATGTGGGCGTTCTCACGCAAGAGGAGCAGATGCAGATTGCAGACATTGCAGGCAAATACTTTATAACGACGAAGCCAGCATGGACTGCTGTCTGTGTGAATGCCCTTTTCCCGCCTAAAGGCCTGGTTGAGATTCAGGTACAGGCGGCCTACAGAGACATGTAGGAGGTTTAAATTGGGAAGTGGCGGAGGATACGGCAAATTTATAGATGCGATGTTGTGTAGGCTATTTCGTCAATCGAGTATGGGAACTGGCAGCACGTTACTCTCGTGAACACTACTGGATAGCATATGAAAATAAGATGGAGTTTTGATCTCCTAACGAGTGAGCGTCTTTGATCTCTGTGGTTATGCAAGATGAAGTGTCTTGAGATTGAAAGCAAGTCTGGTTTCGTCGTAGCGGTATCTTGGCCATTCCGTTAGACCGGAATGTAAATTGCAGACTTCTTTACTGCTTTAGCCTTGACTACATGAGGGTCTGAGTAAGTATGTTGCCCTCATGCAACCCTGATTCTATGATACGTTCTAATGCCAATCTTGCACCTTGAGGCCGTTTCGGAAATCTAGAACAGATACCATGTCCCAAACTAACCCTTGCGTGAGGGCGGCGGATGTTGCTCACCCTAATTTCGGTCTCTGGAGGCCGGGAACTAGGCTAGGTAGGGCTAGCCTCGGCCGCCCGGGACCCGATGACTAATCAGTGTCCATGTGACAGCGTCATGAGAAACTGCCGTCCTTTCAGACTCCACTATCGGTCTAATGTTGTGTACGTTCTCTTTCAAAGAGACCCAAAATTATTCACCCTCCTTGATAAGCTATGGAAACGGCAGAGATATATGCAAGCACTTCGGCTCTACTCCCAAGAGTGGTATAACTCAAATTCTTTGACCCACAGTGTGGATGGTAGAGCTGACACAGATTTCGAGCAGTGTCAAGGCTGCAGAGCGAGAAAGGTAACTGCTCAATTTCAAATCATAGCTGGCTCATTCTCATATTCTTAGATACGATGTGACAAAGTTGTCCCATGTTCGAATTGCAAACATCTGGGGATCAATTGTATTCCAGGGGAAAGACCTCTTGATAATAGGCCTAGGATCAACATCTCCACACAATAGTAGGTACAAAGAGCAAGACTTTGCGTACCATACTGATAGTTTTGAAGTGAGAAACAGATAGAATTGATCCAAGAACGTCTCAGGGGCATCGAAATAAGCGTTAGCAAGCTTGCTTCTCTACCCCCACGTGTGCCATACCTTGCGCCACCAACCGGCGGGTTTCACGAGGACCCTAAATCACGGAATGTTATGTCGGCCTCTGGGTTTCAAGGCGACTCTTCCTTCTTCAATTCCGCCCTTTTAGCAGGGAATATAGCAGAGAGCGTCTTTAAGTTTGATGCCGGAAAAACAAAGGAAGGCGGAATTAACACTGCATTGGAAATCCTCAAGGCAACTCTGGACCGTCATCGTCCTAGCCACAACTTTGACCATATTCATTTTCCTGGCTTTAAATATGGGCATCAAACGCAAAATATACAGCCACCACCTATTTCCTTTGCTTTGGACATAGTGAAGAGGCTAAAAGGTATGACAGCTATTCAAAGTAGGTTTGCTGCAAAAATACTGATTGTTTGCTGTAGAAAATCCAAAAAGTTTGTTTCTCTCTAGCGGGTGGCGAGATGTTAACATTCTTGAGGCACTCTGTCAACGCGTTTATTTCCCGTCAGAACCGGTACCTCTTGGAGCTTTGACTCTGATGCATGGCCTCCTATGGGAACAAGCTCAACACCTCTTGGATGAGAACGACATTGAGGATGCATCTTCAGATCTGAGCCAGTCGATGAATCTCTGCGAGAAGAATTTCTACTTGGGAATAGAAAGCTACGAGGTTTTAACTTCACCCACCTTGGAAAATGCTCAGGCGCTTGCATTAGGCGCAATGAGAGCTCTGGAGATATCTCGACCCTACCTATGTCGCACTCTACTTACAGCAGCTATAAATATATGCGTTGTACTGGGATATCACAGAAAGTCCACTTTAAAGGGCGATTACTCTCTAGTGGCGCAGTCCAAGCGGCATGTATTTTGGCTTGTATACATGATGGATAAGAACATTTCTTTGAGCCTTGGTCGAGCGTCTAGCCTTCAAGACCATGATATTGACGCAGAAATGTTCTCAGTTTCAAACATTCCTGAATTCAGGTACTACGACCTCTTATGGCACGCTTGGATCTCTTTTGCTCGTCTTGAGAGCCGAGCATACGATCTACTCATAGCGGCCCAGGCATTCCAAAGAAAATATGAAGAAAGACGGGAGGAGATAAGGCGTTTATCCCACGAATTGACCGTTTGGAAGGACATCCAACTAGATGCGATTCGCCAGGAAAAGCCGAGTGATTTAGACGAGCTAGACTCGCCGATAACTTCGACATATCCTATTTATTTTTCGATCCTAACTCTATTGTACCAGGAAGCATCGCCCGCTACGTCACAACCTTCGGCCAACAATGCCTGTCTCGAGGCAGCGCGACTGAGTATCAGTTATCATTTGCAAAGCATTCCACTTGTTATCGACAACCGTGGGGCACGCTCTGTATACGTTAGATGGGTCTTATTCTACAGCAGCTTCACACCACTTTTTGTCATCTTTCGTCAAATTCTCATCAGCCCGAGTCAAGAGGATCTTGAATTATTATTTTCAATTGTACAAGCCCTTGGATCTCTAGCCGAAAAGTCCGAGGGAATTCGGAGTCATTACGAAATATGCCAGGCTTTCTACAATGTGGCTGAAGCATTTACCAAGTCATCCCAACTATCTGCAAAGACTGCCACTGCTCAGAAAGATCCTAGCCAGCAAGGATTGCAAGAGCACGAGATGATGATATCTGATATTATCCACTCACAGTTGTATGAAAGCCCCGAATTCATTCTTGATGAGATAGATCTGGAAGGGTACGGAGCCTTTATTACTGGTGGGCTAGCTAATTGACATCTGGTCGAGAGCAACCATTCTTTACCCGAATAACGTTGAAACTTTCGATTCCTGTTCCTGCGTCTGGTTCTCCTGGCGTTGGAAAACTATGGTGCCGGTCAGGAACAAATCCACCTATCCATAAATTCAACCAGCTTTGGAATACTCTCGGATGTATCATCATAGAGGTCCAGGTGCTCTTTCCCGTCAATAACAAACAGCTCCTTTGGTTCCTTGGCCCGCCGGATAGTATCCTCGCTAAACTGGAACGTGATGGCCTTAGTTGCGGTGATCATAAGAAGAGGCCGTGGCGAAATCCAATCTAAGAAGGCGGTTGAGTCATATGTGCTCATTAATTCCACACTTCTGGCCAGGATTTCGTTGGTACACCCTGGGTGCTTTCCACGAGCTGTCCCGTAATATTCCTTGGCAGCTTCCCAAGAATCGAGAATATTGATCATGAATGGGGCTTCTCCTTTGGCTTCGGCAATACGATATTCCCCCGCTTGTATCAGTTGCTTCCGTAGTGCCTCCATATTGATGCTGCCGTCTGCCGCCAAACTGTGGCGTGTCATATATCCCTGGCACATTCCAACAACGGTTGCAATGGCTTTGATGCGAAGGTCATTTTGCGCTGCAAACATACCATAGCCACCAGAGGCGCAAATTCCAACAATCCCAATTCTTTCGGGATCGACCTCCCCTTCAAGAGTCGACAAAAATGTAACAGCGCTGCGAAAATCCTCGACGCGCTGGTACGGATCTTCTAGATTCCTTGGCTCGCCTCCGCTTTCACCTTGATAGGCCGCATCAAATGCCAACGCGACAAAACCGCATTCAGCTAGTTTCTGTGCATACAGCCCAGATGCTTGTTCTTTGATACCAGTTCCGGGATGACCAACAATCAGTGCTGCCTGCTTTCGGTTTGATGCAGACTGCGGGGGGATGAACAGATTCCCAACCACAGTGATTCCTCGACTGAGAAATTGAACACGACGATAGCTAGACATCTCGAGAGGACGATAAGGGATTATAAAGGCTGAGTAGTGTAGTAGGGATGGTTGAATTGAATTGTGTTCGGATTAGATTGAAATTGGGCAGTGGGATGGGTGTTATTTATACTTTTAGAGAGCCTTTTCTTGGTGAGAGAGTGGCCTCATAGCGCACCGGAGGACTGCCATCGCCAGAGGTTTACTCTACTCTGTAAAGTGGTGGCGATTTCGACATCTCGGAAATTTCTTGTCGAGTCTCGGCAGGACGTGGCTAGCTTTGCGGACTTAATAAGCTTTCCGGAATTAGCAAACCAGTGTGCATTAGCGAACTTTTTTCAAATTGAGCTGATGCAAGTGGAGTTAAAATGAGCAACAGTACTATCAATGCTTCACGTTGGTTGCAATAGTACATAATGTAATCTCTCCCGCATTAGAATGCAATAGTTGGTAAAGCGGCCGGTGTCACCTTGGCTTGTTGGGTCATGTTGCAGATATGGCGAACCGGGCGAACCACTTGTTTAAACTAGATCACCTATTAAGGCTACAAGTCAGGGAACATTGGCATACTTCACGCGCTCGGCGGGTCATGTTGTTATAGAAGGTGGATTTCAATGAGGGCCCACAACATCCTAAATAGACTGCGATAACCAGTTCTATAGACCCATAGATAAACATAATTCATAATTCAATTGTGTGTGTTGTAAAGAAGCCGCTTCATCTACTCGTATGGGTTCCCAGGTTCAAACTTGGGCTGATAAAGACCCTTCTCTTCCTTAACCTTCAACTGTAAGCCCTTCGCCAATCCGTACACAATACGCAACGCCGGAGCAGGAACACCGAGTCTCTCTGCCTCGCGTAGCGGTTCGCCTACTAGGTTCTCAATCTCCATCAGGTTGCCCTTTTCGCAGTCTTGACACATGCTGGGCTTGAAAGCTGTGTCGTTGGGGTCCTGGTGCATCACCGCAGAGACAAGGTCTTCTTGAAGCGTAACGCCGTCGGCCTTGGCAATGGCGCGGATTTCCTCCATAAGGGGCAAGATAAGATCATCGATAATGAATCTGCTCATGCGCATGCGCGGAGTATCCATCTTCAAGATGGCAGACACAGGGTTGAAGGTGCCGTTGTAGGCGATCTTACGCCATCGCACCTTGGCCACGTCGGGCTCGTAGATGACATCAAGTTTGCCGTTGGGGTTGTAGATGGAGACGTATCGCTTTGCGGCCTCATTGGCAACCTCCTGGGGCACTTGGGGGTTAATGAAAGCACCGATCTTCTGGCAATCGGGGTCGTCGTTATAGATCTTGGCCAGCGCAGTCTCAGTGGCGCCGGTATAAGCCACACTGCTGATCAGCGGATTTGTTGGAAAGCTGGCAATGAGGGGCTTCTCAATATTGATTCCGTTTTGTGAGAGAACAATGGCCGTCTTCCCAGGTGTGACAGCCGGAGCAATTATCTCGGGCACCGTGGGAGGGACATCTGGAATATTCTTTGTTGTAACTAGAATGTAGTCAAAGGGTTCGGCTTCGCCCTTTGAAACATCTGGGACAACCTTGGAAACTGTCATGATCAAAGAATTAGTAACCACTTCCAAAATTTAGCTCTTTGCTGTGTACTTACTATGTGTTGGCCTCCAGCCCTTGACCTGGCCCCATTGAACAGAGTCGAGGTCAATGCCGTTTTCAACAGCAGCCTGGTAGTTGGATCGCATGACAGCCGTCACCTCGGCCAGCCCGCCTTGCTCCAGACCATAGGCTGCCATGGTGCCAATGCCACCAGTGCCGACGACGAGGACCCTTGATTTGGCCATTTCTATTGTATTTTATTGTATGTTTGAGGTTTGTGGGGGGTATGGACGACGTTAGATTGTGTATCTTGGAATCTAACTGTGTAAGGTCCTACATATAAATACCTCGACCAGCGTCATCCAGTCAAGCCCTGACTCGGTTCCGGCGACTCGGCTCCAGGCGAATCCTGTACAATTGAGGTGCGGGGATGAGGGTGCACCTTCCTCCCCCGCTACTCCTTGCCCCTCACGGAAATGGGGTGGACCCCTACGCTAGCCCCGTTCAGAAGTAGTAGTTGGCAGCGAGGAAATGGGTCCTTCAGGGTGGTGCAGCTGATAAATGGAAGCTGTGGCGTTATTGGTGGTGGGTGTTCAGTGTGTCATTGCTCCGAGGGGCTTCGGCAGAGCCTAATTCAAGGCCGACCAGCCAGCCTCACAGCAGACTCGTGACCTTTTTGGCATATGTAAACATGCGCGCCCTTGATTGATGTCAGAACGGCTTATCTTTGATCCCAGAGTTCATTCATGCACTAGAAATTGGATGTTATCGCTACTACCCATACGAAGAACGTGCTTCTTTTGGTGACAATGTTTTGGGGCTTTTAATAAATTCTTTGTACATTTTAGCCTATCTAATTTCAGTACTGGTTGGTGGTGTTAACAATCTTGTTGCGTTCGGTACTAGGTGAGACCTCATAATAGAATACCTCGAGTCTTTTGAAAAGCAAAACAGCCGCCTCAGCCTTAAAAATCTCCTTGCTTTGCCCTACTCCCGAAAATATACATGTATTGTGGGTTCAGTTTTGCTTACGCCTGGCCTGTTATGTTAGCTATCAGCACCATGCGGATTATCGGGCTTCCGCAAAGAGTATATCGAATTCCGCCGCGTAGTGGTATAAGCACTAAAAGATGAAAAAGAGCCTTTTGAAGTATGCCTAAAGTCTGGGCATGTCAGAATATGTAAGCGGGGTACACTGAGCGGCAGCCTAGTTACGTCAATGACGATCTGCTGACATCAACTTCAATTGTTATAAAATCGCGGGTACGAAGCCATCAATTTGCTTGTCTCAATCAATTGCGCATCATCATCCAAAATGGGCGTTTCGTTGTCCCTTGTCACGTTGCTGGCAGCATGGATGTGTGCCGCCAACGCCCAAACCAGCGGTCCCCAGCGACTACAGCCACAAACAAATACGTTCAACTCTGACTTCGAGATATCGCAGTCGCAAATCAATTCCCTACACCTGTCAGAAACTGCAGCCAATAATCTCGTCATCGCGACCAGGTTTGAGCAGACCAACTGGGCTACTGGCTCCGTTTTGCAGGACCCTTTTTACAACGAGCTGCCAGCCAACGCTAGTTCCGCCCCTGCCGGCTCCGTGCTGAAAGTGGAGGCTTTCACCAACCCACTCAATTACACGTTGCCACCGTCGGTGGCCCTGTCAAGAATCATATATCAATCGAGAAACGTCAATGGCACACTGGTGCCTGTTTCGGCCTACATCCTCTGGCCGTATTTGAACCGCAATGCTGCCAAGCTGGCCCCGCTCGTGTCGTGGGGCCATGGTGCTTCTGGCGCCTTTGCCGAGTGTGCCCCTTCCCATGTACGGAACCTGTGGTATCAGTACAGCGCCCCGTACGAACTAGCACTTGAAGGGTATGCTGTAGTTGCGTCCGACTATGCCGGTCTCGGTGTCTCAAAAGACTCTCACGGGAAACCCATCGTGCATCAGACCATTATCTCTCCATCAATCGGCTATGATATACTCTATGCCGCACAGGCTGCTCAGGCTGCGTTTCCCGACAAAGTCACCAAGGAATTTGTCGTCGTTGGCCACTCTCAGGGCGGCGGTGGTGCTTGGGCTGCGGCCCAAAACCAGGTCACGGCCAAGATTCCGGGATATCTCGGGGCTGTTGCTGCGTCCCCCAATACCAACGCTCTAGACCTGGCACGCGTTAGTAAATCCTCCCTTGGCTTGCTTCAAGTAGCTGGATCGATCCAATCTTTGTATCCAGACGTGCCTCTTTCTCAAATGCTCACTGATAAAGGTATCGCCTTTTTTGAGCTCATCCGGAATATCTCAACCTGCAACTCTGGATTCACACAGCTTGTGACTGATGTGCTCACCGAAAACCCCGGAGTTTCTCTGACAAAAGATGAATTCCTAAATTCTACTGTCGCCCAAAGGTTGTCGGAGCTGGTTGTAGCGGGTGGCAAGGACTTCAAGGGCCCATTGCTGGTTTTGCAGGGCACCGCTGATACTGTGGTCGTACCCCAGTTAACCTCGGAATATGTGAACCGCACCTGCCAGAATTTCGCCCACAACGGTCTCCATTACGTCCAAGCTAAAGGACTCGGCCATGTCACAGTCCTGTTTGCGGCTAGGCAAGTCTGGCTGTCGTGGATAGAAGACCGTTTCTCAAAGCGTTATTTCGGGAGGTCTCAGAAATACAGTGGCTCAGGAGATGCGGGCAAGTGCACATTTGCAACGATTGGTGCCGACACGCCCCAGCCTCTGGACCACTATAACAACGAGAATCTGAATTATTTCCTGGAGATTGCTACATCACCCTATCAAGTAGCATGAGTGTTGAGATGATGATTTGCAAAACGTAATTGTAAATAGGTTAGTCTGAAATTATCTCTGTAGCCTCCTATATCAAGCAACCTAGTCGCTCTTGACGCCGCCGGCATTAATGAAAACGCTCTCCAAAATTTCCACTGAGTGCAATACAGTATCGTGGTCAGTACCAGGGATGACGACTGCCTCGAAATCCAACACATCATCGAATTCTCCCGCCTGCTTGCCCTTCCAGCACTCCTCCATGTAGCTCTGTCCCTTCTTTCCGCTCAAGTTGTCATCGTCCGCGAAGTAATTGATGATCTTGAGCTTTGGCTTTGGATTGCTATCGTCGCTTGAGCTTCTTTCTCGCCTCTCATTTTCCATTATCTCCCTGATGCATGTAGAGTAATCGTCACAGTTGTTCCAGCTCCAATCTTGGCCTTTTCGCACACACTGCAGTGCCTCACTGTTGGCGCCAACCGTGTTTTCCCCAAACATGGCTTTCACAACTTCATGTTCGATCTCAACCTGAAAGTCTCGGGAAATACCATAGCTGCTCTCAAACATTTTGCGGTTCTTCTCGAGCCAGTTGTCCTCGGTCCCACCCATCCCAGGGAGTAGAGCGGCTGCTTTGTTAAACACAGTGCCGCTGGGGGCAAACACAGGGCCAGCCTTGAGAACAAAGAACTGCGGGAGGAGGTGCCAGACGCTAAAGGCAGAGACTGGTACGTATTGAGCCATTTTCAACTTTATGATTCCAGAGATGGATGGATCAACAAATGGTGCTATGTTGCAAGTATATTCGTCAGCGACTAATTGTCTCCAATTACCCGGGTGCAGAGGGCGTCGAAAGGAGAAATACCTAGCATTCCAACAAAGGGTCTCTCGGGATGCAAAATACCCCGGCACTGGTGTAGAGTATTGAGCAAGTACATGGTTCCAGCGCTGTGAGACATCAAAGCGACATGTTTGACACCCACATGTTCCAGGAACCGAGGCACAATCTCGATCCAGACTGGGATGCGTTGCGCAAGGGGGACATCTGTGGACTTGCCCATCCCTGGGCTGAGGCAGCGCGTCAATCAAGGGGACTAGGGCGATGGCAGGCAAGCTAGGGGAAATGAGGTAACGTACCGATCAACAACTAGAAGCCGAACCCCCAGCTTCTCGGCAATCGCATGCATGGCTATCCCGAGATAGCGGGACGCGAACATGCCCGGCATGAACAGGACCGTCGGGGGGCTTGGGCCCGCAGGGTCGGGAACTCGGCCGACATCCGCATATCCGACTGTCAGGTCGCCATGGTCGGCGGTGGCGGGGAGCGTGAAGCTGCCGTGGAACCGGGGGTTGGCGACGTAGCGCGATGCCTCGGACTCGGCCGGGACCGGGTTAGAGCTGTCAGCCATGATGGCGGCGAAGTCGCGGATGATGGGGTGGAAAAACGAGCGCGCAGAGTGGGATGCGGAGGAGAAAGTAATGATATGGGCCGTTTCGCAGACAGCTGTGCTCCTGTACTGATCCGGGACGCGAATATGGCCTTGCGCATAGCCAATGAATGCCCGTCGCTGGGTGGTGGCACCACTTGGGTCTCGTTAGGGACCTGCCCAGCTTGATTGAGCCGGCGAGGCTGAAAAACATGGCATGGGATGCGCAGGGTAAGTGATCCTCTGCACGTTTTGAGTCTAGCTGTCGCTAGTGTTGGTTAGCAAGTACGTCAGCACTGAAAAGCCGCATGCTGTTTTCTGTGCGAAATTGACGGCGGAGTTAGGCTAAAACTGCACGTTTTGCTTGATTGGTGAAGGAAGACCAGTGTTGTATCCAATTGAAGAGATCATGCGGAATGCGCTGGACTGAAGCGTTTTTATAGCCACATCGTGAAAACTATCAATTCATAGACATGCGAGGGCGATGAGCTACTGTGCGTTGTACTGCAATCACCAGTTGGACGGAGGGAGACTCAAACGGGACTGTCATGATCACAAGGCGAACTCATTTACAAAACCAGTCGCTGAGGTAGAATGTTGGAGACAAGATGTGACAACACTGAAAGCTTCTAGAAGCCAAGTGGGGTAGAATTAGCTGCCAGAGTATTAAGAGTATCGAAAAGAGAATGACTAGAGTACCTAGAACGAAATTGAAGATCTAAATGAGCAAGGGAACATGTGACGGGGAGCAGGTGTCGCGGAACAAAAGATGAATTGGTGAGAAGAATGCCATAACGGTTTTCTTAGCTAGCCAGTGGAAGGAATGGGCACAGATGGAGCACAAGTTGTAGACTCGAACTGGGTGTCTGCACAAGTCCCGCCCAATTTAAGTTCTTCGGACGAGATTATTCATCGCCCCCCCACCCGGAAGGCCTCCGTTCGGCCCCGGGCTTCGACCGTGACCGCTGGGACTGTCGGTCGGGCACCGTACATGTAAAGCCGGCTTCAAAGCGCCGGTTTGGAATAATGTCTGTCACGATGGCTGGATGGGCGGGCCGGATTCCCATCTAAGGTTCATCTACCAATGTGCTACATGCCAATCAAAGCTCACAGAGCTGCCAAGGCTCTGAGTACGAGCATTTGGGAGTAGATGAGCATCTGTAGTCAAGCGGACTAATCAGGACAATTATATAATTAACACACTTTATAAACAACGCCCGCTGGAGTGAGGGTTGCGCAACTACAGGGTAAAGTTCAAGTGGTGTCAGTGTACAGCCATCAGCGCCACCTTTACGCATATCTGGTTAAGTATTTTGCTTGTCAAATGACAACTGAATTACTTACAGCATCTTTCTGTATGCAATGCACACGAGTTTGATGCAAAATTTGTCCGAAATTATGTACAGAACATACCCGAGGACAATTGATGTTGAGCAGAGGAAGTGTTTGGGTAGCAAACCACACTAGAGATTGGTGACACAGCTCGCTAAATTTAGGCTTTGGGTCTGTACTTTACCAATGTACTTTTGGTTACCCACAGCGCCCGTGATGAGCATCCCCTGCGGCCGCTGGTGTTGCTGAGCGGGGTTTTGAAACGCGACCAGGGTGTGGCTCGCGTCTGTTTTAGGCGATGTCTGGGGCGGCGCTGTGCTTGTCCCATTTCATGAAGCTATTTCTATTGCTTTTTGCCTTGGTTTATTGGTACTGCAAAATAAGCTGCAAATTTAGCTATGTAATATTCACACTATAGGCTAGATGCGGCGCCCTATTGTCACATCGCCCGATGCTGTGTGACATTCCATTCGGAATAGATCAGGGGAGATGTCTTTTAGCACATCTCCAACACGTCGCCCCATTCTGTCCTGCTCGTCCTGAATTGCTCTCATGCATGATGCTCGAGCCCGTATTCGAACTCAAACACACCGCGGCAGAAAACAAAGCACGACGGTGACTTTGCCACAGCTGGTGCGCTTCAAAAGCCCTCACTGCCCTGCCCTATAAGCACGCCGGAACTTGATGCTCCGACGCCGATTCCCAGTTGGTCTGGGCACTCAGCGGGCGGGGTTCAGGGGAGAATGAATGAGCCCACGGCGGCCTCAGTGCGTCCGGGCCGCTGGAGATCGGCCCACTGCGTTTTTTCAGCTGAGCACGGCGCGTTTCCTCGTCGGTTCCAACGCGAGAATGCGAGTGCGAGATGAATCAACGGTGAGTCTGAGCAGGCGGGCAAACAGGAACAACTCTAGTTGCAAGCGAGGGGATTTAGACTTTGCGTATTCAGGCTGCTCGGAGAATTTACATGGCTGCATGTTTCCACACCTGCAGAGGCCCTTTTGTCCAGCGCCGCCTTCACTTCTTCTCGGATCCTGCCGAGTGGCCGACTGGCCGGGTAGCTTCAGGTGAGCCCCATAGGGACCAAAACACGAGGCAGCGGGGACCGTTGCACCGTCTGTCTAGTCTAGTGCGTCCCCTTTATGAACTGCCGGCTGCCCATCTCCACCACCAATTGGTGGAAGAAACAAGGGCAGCTCCCACGGGTCGGTACCGTCGGCCGGACACGACTCCCTTGGGACTAGCCTCCACACTATGTCATGCTGTAAATGGGAACCCAGCTGCGGTTCTACGCCGTGATTGGGCACCGACAGATGTTATTTTAAAGGCAAAACCAGGCCAGAGGGCTGAGCAGCCCGATTGGGAACATTCCCGTGATTGAAGACTCCTGGTGGCTATCAAGGGAACGGCATCTATGTCTTCACCATGGACAGCGGGGGACGGTATAAGAAGAGCTGAACTTCTTCTCCCAACTCATAGTCTCATCCGCCACTGCTCACCTCCATCACCATCACAATCTCTCAAACTACCTTCACCATGAAGTCTCCATTCTATCTCGCTACGGCGCTACTCGCCTCTGTTGTGGCCGCCAACCCAACACCCACGCTCGACAAGCGTGCCACCACCATGTGCGGCAACTGGGGAACCGTCCCAACTGGCGGCTACACAGTCTACCACAACAACTGGGGTGCCCAATGGGCCAAGTCCGGCTCCCAGTGCACCACCTTCAACTCGCTCACCTCGGGCTCCTTCTCCTGGTCTACTTCGTGGAGCTGGTCCGGTGCCCCTACCGGCCAGGTCATCTCTTACTCCAACGTTGCCCTGGAGAATGTCAACAAGCAAATCTCCCAGATCAACTCTATCCCTTCCAAGTGGACATGGCGGTAAGTAGCACTCGACCCTCCTCCACCCTCTCAAGGAGCATGGTCTCTGACAGCTTGTTCCAGCTACACCGGCACCAACATGATCTCCGATGTCTCCTACGACCTCTGGCTTGCACCAAGCATCGGTGCCAAGAACTCCATTGAGGTCATGGTTTGGGTGGGCGCATACGGCGGCGCCGGCCCCATCTCTACCTCGGGCAGCACGCCCATTGCCCAACCCACAATTGAGGGTACCAAGTGGAAGCTGTTCAAGGGACCCAACGGTGACACCACCGTCTACTCCTTCGTCGCTCCCAGCAACATTGGCAACTTTAGCGGTGATCTCAAGAAGTTCTTCAGCTACCTGACTTCAAGCCAAGGCGTCAGCTCCAGCATGATCGTGACAAGCCTTCAGGCTGGCACCGAGCCCTTCAGCGGTAAGTATTCTAGCGCTACAGCCTTGGTGTATTTTTACTAACTCTTGTATGCAGGCTCCAACTGTGTCTTCACTACCACCGCCTACACCATTTCCGTGAAATAAGAGTCTGGAACATCGGTTATGTGATCAGATTTGTGCGGGTGCATCAGCTTAGATATTGCTGCATTTGATTGTACATATTTTGCTTTGGTTCTACTTAGGTACCGTAACTTGAATAGAACAGAGATCCTGTAAATTGTCTCTTAGAACCAGCCTATGATCAATTCATCCAATATATGTCCAACTGAGATGTTATTATCATACACATTTCTCATCCTATCGGATGGGTAGCCGAGACGGCTACGAAACCCGATCGCGGTGATGGTGCCGGGCGCGGGGTAATTAAGACGATGCACCTCCTTATCTGTAACCAAGATCATCTTCAACCTTGATTCAATAATTTGTGTTCTTTTTACTCGAGAAAAAACAAACTTTGAGCCACATTTATCAATTGAGAACTGACGTGGAAAACGGCATAAAGTCTAGAAAAATGGCACGAATAACCATCGTCGGATCTGGGTAGGGCTCCCTGGTTAAACAGCCCCCACCGGCAGGGACATGATTGACACGGTGAATCGTCAGGGTCGTTGGCCTAGCCATAGCAGCGCAGCTTTCTAGAAACCACGAAATCACAGTCATCGCCAGGGATCTTCCCGGGGACGAACCGTCCATTGAATGGGCCAGCCCATGGGCAGGTGCCAACTTTGTAGCCGGCTTCTGCTCGCTACCGCAGGAAAGGAAGATGCAGCGTGATAGCTATACCGAGCTTTGGAGGATTTCCGCCAGATTCCCCGAGTCCAGTGTCAAAAGGCTCCCGATGGAAGAATTCTTTGACGAGGAGAGAACTGCTGATGATTTCTGGTACAAGGACTACGTGCATGATGTATTTGCCATGTCATCTTGGATGGGATTCGCAATACGCTAATTCTTTTCCTAGTTCCGTTTTCTCCCCAAAGACCAACTCCCAGAGGGAGCGAAGGGTGGTGTCACTTGTAGGTTTGTCCACTTCTCCCATTGACAATGGCTGATCTTGATGAGATACGACAATTGTACTCAACCCAAACATCTTCCTCCCTTGGATGAAACGAAACCTTGAAGAATCTGGTGTGAAATTTAAACGCATGAATCTAGCCTCTCTATTGGATGCGCGCCACCTCGGCCACGACGTTCTCATCAACGCCACCGGTTCCGGCCCCAAGGACCTAGCTGACGTCCGAGACATGAACATGAACCTTCTTAGGGGACAGATCATGATTGTGAAGAGCGACTACAAGAAGACTTTTATGCGTGATGACGGGAAAACGTACACCTACGTCATCCCTCGCCTCGATGGCAATGTGATTCTTGGGGGGATTAGAGACCCTGACGTATCGTAAGTTGGTTCCGTGTTTCTCAAGGGTTTCATACTAACGACAGCTATAGAAATACTGCGGTTGATGTTGAGGTGGATAAAGATGTGAGAATTTCCAAATCATTGAGCCGGGATTCAATCTAACAACATCAAGATTGTAAGGCGAGTCAACAAGACCTTGCCTCAGTACTTCTCTGCGGACCTTTCAGATTATGATATTGTGGGCCATAATGTTGGCATCCGCCCTTACCGGTCTTCTGGGATGCGAATTGAGAAGGAGGCCAAAAATGGCCAAAACATCGTACACGCCTATGGTGAGTCTGATTGCAAGTCAAGCGGCGAGGTTTGGCCAATTGTTAATACGATACAGGTATCACCGGAGGCGGTTACATTTTTGGTTTCGGAGTAGCAAGAGAAGTTGTGAAACTGGTTGATGAGTTTCTGTTCCCTGACGGAAAGGCCAAGCTTTAAGCTGCTCTATATTTGGGTATTTGTTGTTGTGGCGGCATCCGGTGGAAACAAACGGTAATTATGCCCAAATATTGGCATCATGTATGTCCCCAAGCCTTTATTCCCACACCGGTCTACTATCGCAATCATCGTCATGTCCTTCAAACCATGCGTCACGTGATGGGTGGACTCTGACTTCATTAGTGAGGTTGTATCGTGTCAATGCTCAATTTACCATCCATCACTCTGGCCGAGCCATTTTCCCCAATTGACACACACTTACCCCAATGCGTGTGTTGAATGGCCCGGACCCCCCGGAATTATCGGAATTTGATGGAACCGCACCGCCAAGATGCTCTAGCAGATGCTGGTAATGAGTGCCAAGCCGGCAATCTTGCGTCGACAGATCTGAGATCCGTCTTGCGGGCTCGCCAACAGGCACGAAACCGAAAATCCTGCCTCCCCTGTCGAGAGCGGAAAGTCAGATGCAACAGAGACCACCCGTGCCTGACCTGCTGCAAGCGCGGCCACCCGGATCTGTGCCAATATCAAGACGTGCGCCAGCCAGATCAACCAGCACATGCAGCTGCCGCCCAGAGCGGTCAAGCCAGGGACCCCAGCAACACTCCGTATTTGGATGATGCCCAGAACAGTCCGACTGCAGGAAACGGCTGCACCCCAAGCCCGGAGGAAGCTCGAACCAACTCATCCCTGCTCGGCGGCAGATCAATCCTCGCACTCACCCGTGAAAACAGCGTGCAGCCACAGGATGATCCCGACCGGCAAAAGGCTTTCGAAACAGGCCTGCTGCCGCTGCTTGGCATAGACGGCGAGCGGAATCAAAACTCGGAAAACAACCCAAACAATTGCTCCTACAGCTCGCTGCCCAAGGATGAAGAACTCATTAAGCTTTTCGCGTGCTATCGCGATCGCGTATATCCGCTGCACTTTGCCGTGCTTGATTTGAAACAGATTGAAAAGTCAATTTGCGCAATCATCCTCGCCCGTGGCCCACAAGGATCTGAAGATCGCACACCTGTTTCGGGAGGAGCCCATCTGCTTGGGCTTTTGCATGCAATTCTGGCCTGTGGCGCTCAATCTTCCGATTTGCCTGCTCACCATCGACTAGCGCAGTCTCAGAAGCACTGTAAGTTGTCCGCTATGGCCAGACGATCGTGTTGTTAATGCGATTAGCAAAACATGCATTTGATGCTCTACGAATAACCGACTACTTATTAAAGCCCTGCAAGGAATCCCTTCAGACGCTAATACTACTTGGAAATGTTTTACAAAATAACATGAACCCCCGAGCCGCCTGGATTCTAGGTGGTACTACAATCAGGCTAGCATTGTCTCTCGGCATCCAGAGCTCTTCTGGCAGATACCAAACTACTCAAGTTTCACCCCAGGATGCCAAATTCTTACGGTATGTATACGGACTCTGTGTCCTCTATACAAGTATGCTGACGCCCATGGCAGACTAGCTATTGTTTGGCAGGATGCTCTTCTTTCACTAGCTTTTGATCGCCCCGCCTCTTCGCACGAAATGGATTTCGAAGAGGACCTGCCACCGCTGAGGCCTTCAAGTGGAGAAGATGCACTTCAATATCGACATGCGATGAATTGGTTATGCCACTTGAGCCTCCGTCATCTTTCATTACGCACCAGCACCGCATCAATGGATAAATTCACATCTTTCCTCCAGGATATGGATCTAATGGGGCGATGCCTTGCGCCGCACCTGAAAAACCGAGAAAATTGCTGCTCCATACAAGAGATTGAGGAGCACTATGGCTTTGAACTTCATCAACACTTTTCGATTTCTACCCTCTGTAGACCAATTGTATCCAAGAAGTTCCGGGCCAACATGGAACCAAATGATGTTGCAGTCATCATGGCCACGTTCCAAAATTCGTTAAAACGAAGCGCCCAAGCATTCATACAACTCCACGGCATCACAAGCTATGCTAGGCGCTCGTGGGCCTTTATTCACAATGGCCTCACCGCCGCTTTACTCCTCAGCTTCATGGCAGATACTAGGAATACCCCGGAGACGAAGGAAATACAGACCAAGTTGGCCCAGTGCTTGACTGAAGAGGAGGGAGATTTCTCTGGAAATACAGAGCCGGGTGCATCTTCGCAACTCTCCAATCCACACAAGAAATCACTTCAAGCGCTACGCACCCTCAGTCAACTTCCCGAGGAGAGGGGAAACAGGGACAATTCGGGCTACACTAATGCTCAAGAAATGAGCGATTCTGGTCCGAGCCAGCCCAGTGCAGAGCAGGAAACAGGAAACCAAGGGTAAGCCGTCGCCAAGACAAACAATGATTGAGAATCTCGCTAATTGAGTAAAGAAGCTTTGATATGGATGATTGGCTACGCTCATACGATTTTGATAGTTATTCACCTCTCCAAGTATTCGACTTTATAATGTCGGACCAAGATGCATCCGAGTTAGACTTGCGTAGCATGGGTATTTCATGATGATTGGTACATTCTAATTCTAGTTCTAGTCTTATAATAGTCTATATAGCGATATCTATGTACATCTATACCGTTCGTCCATCAATTAAAAGTTGCTTCCACCTTTTACTTACTGGGCGCCGTATCCAAAAGACTCCCAGCGAGCCAGGACTCGCTCCTGAAGCTCTGCAGGGAAGGAATACTTGAAGTCGGCTGCCTCCCAGTCCTTGCCAGTAGTGTACTCTGACGGCAACAAGCAGTCAGAGACAACCTTTCCGCCGCGAGTTTTGGGACCATTTCCATGGGACATGTAGGGGATCAACGGGAATCCCTTGACATCCTCATAGTTGTACTCGTCCATTCCAGGTCGGCAACGGGTGCAGAATGCCCAGATAACGTCCTTGAAGTTATAGACATCGATGTCCTCACCAACGATAAGAAGGCGGTGGATCGTGTAGCCAGCCTTGTGGTTGAAAACCAAGTCACCAATCTTTCGGCAAAATTCTTCTGCCGTGGTTCCGAGAGCGCGAACCTTTTCAGTATCGACTTGAAGAGCCACCCAGGTGACCTGAGACTCGAAGGGAGAGTATGCTTCCTTGATGGGGAGACCATTTGACTTGAGCAGAACGCCAATCTCGGCGGCTGCAAGAGGACCAATCATGGTGTGCTTTACCAATCAGCTTTGGCTTTCAATTGGGGGCTTCAATGTACTTACAGTCTCGTCGGTCAATCTACCACAGTTGGAAACTGGCATGATTGCATCCTTTCGGTGTGTAATGAGATCGACGGTGTATTTGGGCTCTTGGTGCACATCGCCAGGGAAGACGTATCTGTAACATCAAACATTAGTTGATGAAGACTTCAAACGCTCAGGAGACACTTACCCATGCATCTCACCAAAGGGACCCTCTGGAACTCTCTCAGTAATGGAACAGGTACCCTCGAAAACAATTTCAGAGTTTGCTGGAACGTAGAGGCCGTTGGTCTCACACTTGACGACCTGCAACGGGGATCCCACGAGAGAGCCAATGTATTCGGCCTCCGAGAGGCCATCGGGGAGCGGCATGCTCGCGGCCATGATCGCCGCAGGAGGAACACCGAAAGCCAGCGCCCACGGCATGTCCTTTCCTTCCTTCTTCCACATCTGGTGGATTTGCCAAATGTGCTGTGGTTCGATAATCAGGCCTGCCAGGTGATCGCGGTCGTGGACCATTGCTCGGGCAATAGACCAGTTTGTCCATTTTCCGTCCGGGGATTGCACAATGTGCATGCCGTAAGTCTGAACATATTTTCCGCCATCCGACTGGTGAAGGAGAGGAGCGGGGAGCTTGGTCAGATCAAACTGATCTCTGGTCAACTTGAATTCCTTGCAAGGGCCGGTTTCAACAATCTGCGGTGGGATCGGCGTGGCACTCTTGGCAGCAATCATCTTGTCCAGAATCTCCTTCATCGATGACGTCGTGGGCATGTTCAAGTGTCTGGCCAATCTTCCAAACTGCTGCTTGGGATCGGACCGAAGCGAATTGGGGGCTCCGAGGATGCGCCATAGCCCGTTTTCATCTTGTCCCTTGAGCTTGTTGAATAGCGGTGCTCGTTCATTGTTTTCGACAACCTTTCGAATGATGGCTCCGACTTCTAAATTGGGATCACACTCCTCGTTGATCTCAACAAGATCGCCGTCGGACTTGAGGGCATCGACAAAGGAGCGAAAGCTCATATGAGGCAGCTCGTCAGAAGACATAGTGGTTGTCATGTGTTGTGTAGATGGTCTTGATAGCTAATGAATTGGAATTATTGGTGATTTCATTCGATTTTAGCAGCACCATGTCTTATTATTTATCCCTCATCAAAACCGAGCAAGGAATCATCTCATACTTCCTCTGGCGTCACATCCGAAATCCGCCGAGCACTCCGAGTGCTTCGGGATAAGTGGGGCCTCCGAAAAGCCTCGAGCATGTCCGCGCCGCTGAGATGATCTGCACCGAGACCGAATCGCCCCGAAAGAGAGAAATGAGCGCATAATATATATATATCGTGATAAAAATACGAAATCGATAAATCTCTAGTCTCGATATCTCTTCATCGCGCATCATACCCTTGTTCATCTCCATCCCTTGCTCACACACCGCACCAATCACAACATGGGCCAAGTTGAGAAGAAGCGAATCGTCGTGGCCATCACCGGTGCCACCGGCGCTCAAATTGGAATCCACATTCTACAAGTTCTGCGAAGACTCAACGTAGAAACACATCTCATCGTCAGCAAGTGGGCATCAGAGACCATCAAGTACGAAACAGACTACACACCAGCAGCTGTGCGCGCTCTTGCCGACTACAGCTACAGCTCACACGATCTCGCGGCACCTATTTCCAGCGGATCTTACAAAATCGATGGCATGATTGTGGTTCCCTGCTCGGTCAAGACTTTGGCGACCATCAACGCTGGCATTTGCGACGATCTCATTGCCCGAGCAGCTGACGTCTGCCTCAAAGAGCGGAAACGACTTGTGCTGTCGGTCCGAGAAACTCCGCTAAGCGAAATTCATTTGAGAAATATGCTGGAGGTGACTCGGGCTGGAGCCATCATTGCGCCGCCAGTAATGGCATTTTATTCTCACCCGTACACGATTGACGACGTCGTGAGCCAGATGGCTGGGCGACTATTAGACTTGTTTGGGCTCGATACCCGCGATTTCAAAAGATGGGAAGGAATGCAAAACGGAAAGGAGTAAACTTTTGTAACGATAGATGTATTTTTATTTGTTTGGAATAGAATAATAGACATGCCGATTTGAATGCGGTTTTAATTGCAAGCACTAGATTGTCAGAACTCATAACGAATCAATGTTGTCATGAAAATGCCCAATACCACCACAAAACCCACCAAAAGCCCCGAGAAAGATCAAATCAAATGCTCCATATGGTCCAGTAGAAGTTATTCATTCTGGTTTTGTACAGTTCCAAGTTGGAAGTGAAATGCAGCCATTGATGGACTAGGCGCTACCAAAGGAACCAACGGGTCCAATAGGAGCGTTGAAATGAGAAAAGTGCGGACTTTTATCAAAAACTGCCTAAGTCAACTTTCTATCTCGAAATATTATTGGTCCCTTATTTAATTTCGGTTCAATCTAACTACCAATTTGGAGCTTTCATAAACATGTGTGGAAAAGGTTTATGTCAAGTGATGATGAAGAACTGACTTCCAGTAAATTTTTACATTCATGGTCATTTCCTTAGATTAAAATATCTAGCAAATCTAAAACAATTTTTAGGTTATAATCATTGTCATATATTACATCACTGACTTGTGTATTTGGAAGGCCAGCTAACCTAAACCTGGCTGTTATTAATTTGCCAATCTTTTGGCATCCATCTGTAGTATTCCCTTCGATATCTTGCCTAGACGATATAAATTATGCTTGTTGTTGTAGAACTCTTCTAACCTTTGTTAATACAAAGGCATGGTTTTCCTCCGAGCTATATATGCTCTGCTGTGACAGACCCAAGTAGCAATTGTATTGGGCACCTCTCGATTGAGTATAGACCTGCCTTTGGAACCTACTTCAGTAAATAAACCACTGGAACCTCTTAACCATGAAGCCGGAGAAATCGTGCCTATTATGTGATTCAATTGAATGAATGGCTCGGCTGGGTTGTCATCACCCATGTCTCCATTAATTCTATTTGGTCAACATCCCGTCCGTTTTGACTGCCGGCGAATGTTCCGGACTACAGATTCAATCTGGATGAACATTGAACCCGTGTAGATGGGCAATTATCTCGTCGTCATCACCGGAAATTCGGCCCAAGATAATCAAACGAGGAAACTGCATCAACACATGCTCCGGACCGGATTGTTCAATGTCTAGATCCGCTCCTTCAGTGCGCGTTGCTTATGTGGCAAAGTCTCCACTGCGGCAATCCCCTACGGCATCCCGTAAAGGTTTCAAGCACAAAGACTAAACGTCCAAACAATTATCCTGACAACCGACAGGCGTTGCCGACCCCGTAACCCCGCGATGGCGGCGGGCGGCGTCCTTCGGGCAATCGAAATCCGATTGGTCCGCCCAGCGGCGATCCCGTTACGGCATATCCGCCTCCCGGGGGGCCACCGGGATGGAAGCAGATTCCGATAGGTTGCGTGGGGAGAGAAACGCCAAATGTAATTACGATGAACGCAATAGGTTGTGCTTCTCCACGGGGTATACATATCGGCTGAACAGCCCAGTGACGCTGAGTTCGTCCTCCACGCTAACGTGCATCGCGCATCTTGAGATCTGAATCGGCACCTGACGCTCTGACCACCTGCTAGCAACACCACAGCCAAATCACCATGACGGGCCATGAAGCAAACGGCCATGTGGCCAATGGTTGCGACCGGACTGAGCTGCGCATCGCCATCATTGGTGCAGGTATGATACAATAGTTTTTATCTCAAAGTATTTTGGTCTAATCGGGAAATAGGCATGGGAGGTCTGGCTACGGCTCTCGCGCTAGCTAAGAAGGGCTTCAAGGACATTCACGTGTACGAGATGGCCTCCAACCTCGGATTCGTGGGCGCTGGAATCCAGTTGGCGCCGAACTTGGTTCGCATTCTGAGCAGACTTGGATGCTGGGAGAGCATTGAGGCTGAGGCCACTGATGTGCAAGAGGCCAGTGTTAGAGGTGAGAACAGAGTTCATTCTGTTTGGTTTACGAACGCATCAACTAACAGTAATAGATGGTGCTACAAACAAGGAGCTTACTCATGTCATGATGCCTGATATCCGAAAAATGTACGGATATCCCCACTGCACTGGTCATCGCGCATCTCTTGCGGGTGGTCTCTACGATGCGTGCAAAAAGGAGTCCGCAATCCAGTTCCACTTCGCCACTACATTCGACGGCATTGACCAGTTTACTCCTCTCCCAACATTCACAGTGATCCCTCGTGAGGGTGAACCTTACCAGGTGCAATGCGACGTTCTATTGGCCGCGGATGGTGTCAAGTCACGCATCCGCTCCCAGCTCCTCGCACGACTAGGAGCGCCAGGCGTCGTCGAGGACACTGGCCAGGCCGCTTACCGCATCATGCTTCCCCGCGAGAAGATGCTCCAGGACCCTGAGATGGCCGAGCTCATCAACAGCAACCAGGTGACGCGATGGATTGGCGAGAAGCGCCACTGGATCGCATACCCAGTCGCTGGCAAGACCATCTACAACCTATCATCGACACAGCCCGACACTCACTTTTCCGCAGCACCCTCCGCCACATACACCACCAAGGGATCAAAGAAGGACATGATGGATGTCTATGAAGACTTCTGTCCCCTTGTTAAGCGCATGCTGGATCTTGTTCCAGATGGAGAGGTCTGCGAGTGGAAGCTGCGCAAGCACAATGCTCTTGAGAGCTGGTCATTCGGCAACATCGCCTTGATTGGCGACTCCTGCCACCCAACTCTACCGCATCTGAACCAAGGTGCTGCTCTGGCTGTTGAAGATGCCGCAGTTATTGCAGAGGTCCTATCCAGGGCTCCCGATACATCCGGCACTTCGATCAACAAGTGCTTCAAGGTTTACGAGCTCCTTCGCAAGGAGCGTACCACCACCCTTGTGGACCTTGCCGCAGCATCAGGTAGAGGACTCCACCTGGGCAGCGGAAAGGCCAAGGAGGAGAGAGATAAGCTGTTTGCGGAGGCCAACAAGAGCGGAAAGAATGTTCCCGACAAGTGGGCGTCTCCCGAAGTCCAGGCCATGATTTATGGACACGACTGCATGACGATTGCGGGAGAGAAATTTGAAGAACTATACCAGTCACTAGCTTAAAATATTAGCCTTGTAGGAATTAGCAGCAGGAATAGCATGTTTTGATTGTTTTTATTTTGAACAGATGGTTCAGATTGCAAATAGGTGAAGCCAGTAGCATCACAAATAAACAAGTCGAATAGCCAATGATGTGAACAAGATTCCTTAAAAAAACATTGTTACTCATACAATCATAATAGGTGTCTATTGGTTCCATCTTTCAGAGAAGCCTCCAGCGCCGCCACCATAGTTGTTGATGCTGTTCTCCATGTTCAAGACATCCGCACCGAGAAACTCGTTGTCGCCCAGTTGACGAAACACATCATCTACCGACCCAAACATGAAATCCAAAAAGTCATCCTGCATCGCATTGCTGTTTCCAGGATCGGCTTGGCCTTGGTGTTGTTCAGTTGGTTCCATACCTAGGAGAGGATATTAGCAAGGTGTACAGAATGTATCAAACCCAATTTAAAAGCAGATTCCTTGGTTGACATACCAATAGTCTTGATCAGTTCAAAATAACGACGTAAGCATTGATGAGCCTTAGCGCTTAGGAGGCTGGAGCCCCCGACCGTCTTCAATGCATCGAGACAGCCGAGCACGAGATTTTCAGCCTCAGTGCTTGTAAAGCCGATGGCGGCTGGGAAAGTAGTAGAATGTAGGCTGATTAACCAGAATGCAAAGGCATGCAGAGATATTGTAAGTGCTAAGTTAGTGTCAGTATTCTAAGCTCCAAAAATGGCATTTTGTATGGCGCAGTCTTACCTGTGAAATTGCACACCCACCAAGAAGCACTACTTCGGAGGAAAACCCGTGCTTGGCGAAGGATGGCAGAAAGTACCCTCTGGAACTCCTTGACCGCCTCAAAATCCCTTCTAAGCACCGATACCGCACTATCGAGCATTATCCCAGGCGGCAAATCATTGGAGCTGTCATTCGTGGATTGCTCGAGAACCGTCATCAGAACGATGGCGCTGACAATCATGACTGTTCGGTCGTAATACAAGGAGAGAACCACAGCATGGGCTTCCGACTGGAACTTTTCTAGCGTCCACGATTCCAGGTCAGACTTCATGTTCGTAGTCAGAAAATGGTCGTTTTGGTGGCGTTGGTTCTCCAATAGGTCAATCAGCTCCATAGCCTTGGTGACAATGTCTCTCGGAGGCACGGGAGTATGTAATTCCAGGTTGGAAACGTAAATAGAATCGAGAGCGACACCAATGGTCTCGTGCAAGGATCTACATCTCGTCAGTCGGGCAGTCACGGTGAATGCTTTAATCTCATCTTACATCAGCTGGGTAAAATATATCGAAGTCCTGAGTGATGACGATGTTTTCACAGTTCCGGCCGGAAATTTCGGGGGAATAATGTCAGGAACTTCAATCCGTACATATTGTGGGGGTATTAGACATGGTCGCCCCAAAGAAACGCTCAGCATCCTGTCATGGGTTAGCCGGGACTCGTTACACACTAGATTATGTCTCACCTATCTTGGTTAACCACAGCAAACCATATCTTGACTCTTAGGTCTTTTTCTTGGGCCCCCAGGTGATCGTAGGATGAAGGTGAATGGAGTCCAAGCTGATATGAGACCTTGACAGCAAGTGAATGTGAGCTTAGGCTTGTCATGGCTCGCTGAGTATTCTGCTGGTAGCTACCCAGGAGGAGCAATGCTTGAACTGTTACAAGTCAGCCTGGAAACCAACGTGCAGGGCTCGAGTTTTTCTTAACCTGTTTCTAGATTCCAACTACCCACTGTCTGTTCGTTGACCAGCAGCAATCCTAAAGCTTTATGGTAAAAGGGTTCTGCCATCGCAAGATCGACTGAAGACAGGGCATGAGCAAAAACCACATAGAGAAGAGCCTTTGTAGGCCGTGATTGGGGCGTGTCATATCCGAGACTAATGCCGAGTTTGTTGACTTCCCTCAATAGCGGTGCCTCACTAACATAAGGCAGGACAGCGCCAACTGTGTCGAAAAATCGTGAAATCCACTCGATGCAGGTTTTCGGATCCGGGAACCCCTGCTCGGCCCGTTTCATGGCAGCAGCATCAGATCCGGGCGTCCGCACTGGGTAGGCAACGTCGCCCTTTTCCGTGAGCGGGCTGGAGGTTGAAGCATCGTGGTACATGTGTGTGCCGTCAACTCTCGAGTTGCTAATTACTGTGGAGATGAAGCGGAACACTGCGTGGTTGGAACTGGGGCCTGGGGCTGAGGTGAGTATGGGGCGAACCAACCAGCGCAACGGAACTACTGACCAAAATATCCAATATCAGCGGCTGGTTGGCGATCAAAGGCGCCCGTTGCCAGAATATCGGCTGCAGACTCTGGATTTGTTTCCTGGCTCTCAGCTTCCGAGACTCCGCTGGGGGTGTCTTTCATCAAGGGCGACCTCCCCTGCTCGGCGGCCAGGCTGGTGGTGTTTTGGTCTATTGTCTGCCCCGAAGTCGACACAGACGCCAGACGGGCCTCAAGCTCCGCAACTCTGTTTCGCAGCGCCAGCAGAGCTCTGTGAATACCTATCACACTTAGACTTCATCTTTCTCACGTGCTGCACACTCAAAAGCACCACCCCGCGGCCACTGACCTGCGATCCTCTTGGCGCTCTAGACGCTTGTCCCAAACGGTTTGCGTATACACGCACTCGACGTTTCTCGCCGCACAGCGGCCACAGACGGGCCTTGCACTATCACACTGTCCGAAGCCGTCAGCACCTCGCGCGCCAGACCCCGATGTCCCGAGACGGGGAGGCCGACTCACTTTTGATTTTGTCTGGCGGCAGCCATTGCAGGCGACGGCGGCTCTGGGTCGCTTGACCAGTGGAGCACTTGAATGCTGCATCATCCATACATGACCATTGTCGACGACAATGTGATGGAAGCACAGTCGGGCCAGGCAAGACGATAAGGCACCTGTGGGGTTGACGAGGCTGTTGAGAAGTTTGCGTGCGTGTCGCGTTGATCTGTGAGAGTGGGGTACAGGTTAGTGATTTACCTCACAGAATCATAGCGCCCCGGCCGTCTTTACCTTTGGCCGTCATGCGCCTCGTTAGCTCGGTGCAAACCCCCTTGATGCGAATTGAGCACAGCCGTGTTTTTTTAGCTACTGGGCTGGATATTAAATTTCCCGGCACTCGCCGTGCGAATGACGACAGAGGCGGGGTGAGGCGGGCTTGTCAACTGTCCAGCCCATCTATACCTGGAAGGCGTCGATTTTTTACGATTGAATTTTGAGCCTTGTCAGGATTATTGGTCTTTTTTCTGCCCTGCCAAGCACGTCCCTAGCGCTACCCACCGTGGAGCAGGCTCCAGATACATCATACGAGCTTCACCTGCCTATTGGCGATTGATGAAGCTCACAACTGTATGCCGTGGAATATGTCTCGTGACCGCTCATGCTACAATCTCATCAGATAATACATTGACATCAGTTGCGTCCCGTCATTGTGACGCTAGCCAGTTGCCACGTCCGAAAACCGAAACCAAATCCGAGGTGGCTTCCCGCGTAGGGCCCTATCCCGGTTTCCGAGGGCCGAGCAACCCAGAGGCTGAGGCCAAACGGTCTTATATGAATTTATCTTGCAAGACGCACACTCGAGGCACGGGACTCCCCAAAAGTCGTTTCTCCGACGCATGACTGCAAAAAATCCTGTCAATCTGACGTGGTGCAAGCAATCCGCCACGCCCGTGGATTGACTTATACCCGGCGACGCGCTAGTGCCGTGCCCACAGCTCCGCGACAGCCCAATAGGATCTGGATTATCCGCTCCGGCACGTCTCCGCTCGTGGCTCCGGTCACCACAAGCCGAAGAAAAGGGGGGCGGAACTCAAATCGGAGGGCGACATGATTTGCAGAACATGGATTCATGCTTGTCTGGAGCATCCCCAACTCGGAAGCCGATGCGTACGCAGCCTCAGTTTCCATGCCTTGGACCGGATGCAGCAAGTGCATCCTGGGAGGGGGAGAAAAAAGGTAAAAAGCCCCGAACCCCAACTCGCTTATTGCAGTAAAAACTTGGAGAAAAAAGTTGGAGTAGTGTGTGTGTGCCCATCAACCAGCCTTGGGCCGTGCCGCGTTTACCTGCCGCCCTTGCAGGACAAGCAAGCCCTAAACGTGTACAGCGCAGCCCAGTCATCAACTGGCCTTGTCTGCATCATGCCGTGTCCGAGTTCTTTGCGGCACCGTCATGTTCGCTTACAGTCTGCGGGTCACGGCTCAAACACTACTTCAGACGGACAATATCACTCTGCAAGCAAGAGAGTGGCGTAAAATACCATTGAAAGGTGTGCTACTATTCAAGGTCAAGGGAGAAGAGAAGGAAACGCTCACATTCTGTAACCCACGCATTGCAAACCCCTGAAGACCATTTTCATCGGTTGCGAGATCGGACATCCAACAACTTGACTGGCCATCCGTAGCTCCTTTGCCCATTCGCTCGCCTGCACCATTACTTGCTCAACTGCTTGTCGCTTCAAACCATGCCAGATGGCTTCCAGTGCATATTCATTCAGTCGCAGACCCCTGATCCAAAACGTCGCGCTCATGACTCGTACTCTTCCTCCTTGGACTGCTTGCGCCACGAAAAGCCCTTCCACTGCAGCAGCATAGTAGGCAGCACGGCCACGCCCACAATCATGGCGGCAGCTACCCCGGAACTAGCAGACAGGCCAGCTTCCTTGAGCAAGTCGGGAAACCTATTTCGTATTTAGCAATCCACTTTCCTCGCTGGGCGTGTTACAGCTTTATACTTACCAAAAGGGCCCAATGAAACCCCACGTTTGACGCACAAGGGTGATGAAGACTCCAATACCGGCAGCGTCTGGTCGGTAGCAGTCGACTGCATATGTCATCATGACCGTCGTCACAATCTGGTTACCTGCGCCGGCAATTGCTGTCCCCACTATAGGGGTCACATTCCATTTGTCAGAGGCCCGGTCGGTCTGCACCAGGAACACCACCACACCGCAGATGGTCAACAGATGGCCCAGATAGCTGACCCATAACCGAAACTCGGGTTTGGGGGAGATCCCCTGCCGCTGCCGCACCCGCATCCATCGATCAGAAAGAAAGCCGCCAATCTGCTCGCCGAGAAGGGTCCCCACAATAGGACCGATGTTTTGAAGTCCTACCTGTTGGGTGTTGAAGCCAAACTTTTCGGGGTACAGCTGGGGTATCTCGATGGTGATGACAATGCTACCCCAGAGGAACACCATTGCGTGAGCTATCGCTGGGATGATAACACAGAGGCGAGTGATGAACAACAACGGGCTGAAGAAGTCTCGAGCCGTGAGGGGAGTGGGATCGATGCGGCCAAAGTTGAAGTACTGTTGACGGAAAGAAGATACCTTCTTCTCTGTGACTGGCTGTCCACGGTTGACATATCGCGTCTCTGGGCCAAGGAAGAAGTAGAGGATCAGCTGCACACCGTTGACCTTGGATAGATGTTAGTGCTTTTCCTTTGAGATTTATGAACACAACTCACGATGGCCAGAGTCCAGTAGATCCATCTGTAGCCGACTCTCATGGCCACAAAGCCAAAGATCAAGGGAGCAATGGGAACACCCAAAGTGACCATGGCCGTCCAGATACCGAGGTAGCGTCCTCTCTCTTTGCTGAAAAAGGTTTCAGACACGACACCACTGCCAATCGACGCAGCTGGGCTGATGAAGAAGGCAGTGAGCGCTCGGCAGAAACCCATGGTTCCATATGAATGACAGAGGGCACAACCAACGTTGCAGACGGCACTACAAGCCAGAGACAGGATGAATATGGGGCGTCGGCCGTAGACATTGGAGAGGGGTCGCCAAAGCAGGGGAGCCCAACCGATAATGACAATGACTAGCGATGTTAGATAGGTCGTCCTCTGGACACTGACGCCCAGATCCGCGGCAATGTCAACATAGGCTGACTGAATAGCTGCCGCAGTGAACGTTGCCATCATAGCATGGAAAGCAATCAGAATCAGGTTGATAATTTTCTACATTAATCAGTCACAACGATACCAACTTCAACTATATGGACGAGAGCTACCTTGTGCTTGGGCCAGTTGAGAGGATCTGCTTCGTCCATGCTGGGCATGGGGTCTAGCTCCAACGTCCCATGATGTTCGAGCAGAAAGGCTTGGTAGGCGGGAGAAAGGCCAACCTCCTTTGGCTTGGAAGTCTTAGCATCACACAGTGTTCTCTCGGCCGTGATCACTTACGCCATTCTCGACGTACAGCTCCTCGGGCTTGTCTGTGGCAGACATGTTGGTCGCAGCTTTGGATGTAGGTTGGATGTCGACCATTCTCAAGAAGAGAGCGAGGAGCGTTTCCCCTTTATCAACATTTTCCATGACGGCCTATTCTCCAAATCCTGCCCCCGCGGGCATTTCCCCATTACCCCGGATATCCCGTTGGCCCACAGTGGGCACTGGACAGTAGTTGTGGAGAAGCGGGCCGCCACCGATCTTGCAGCACTTGCTCGCGCTGCTTTGACTGGACCTTTTTTTTTTGGAGATTTTTTGGAGACTCGGTCGCTTCGAGGAGAAATGAACTTGGCATTCCCCTCTCCTCACTACGATCCAATACGTGTAAACGCTGCAAGTCCAGCCCAGTTCATCTCAAACGTACACAGCACCTTCTGTCCAACCTACAGGACAACACACGCAATCTACTCAATCTCAACACTCAAAATCCCCACAATCTATCGCCTGCTCCTCACGACACCTGTCAGATAGCCTCGGGGTCCGGGGCTATCTCCGTCTGCCTTTCTGCTGAGCCTTCCAGGCGACCTGATTGGACCAGCGCGTCCGTGGCCGGCAAACACGGCACTCGACGGAACGGATGCCTGTCACATCACCGTTGCGCTCGCCTCCTCCTCCGGAAGCTGCCCGCTGTGTGCGCGGATCTTGCATCCGGACGGGTCCCCCCAAGGTTACAAATAATGCGGAGAGTTGAGTTCGTCATCATTCAACCCTCGACCCGTGCCAACCCTGTCGCTGCTCGATGCTGCATCCGTCCAGTTGTGGCAACATACATTGCCAAAAGAGACCAAGATCCGATCGGGACGGCGGAATTGTCATGCAATGAGACCCAGTGCATGCCCGAGCTGCCGCCTCGTCACACTGCCACGCTGAAACAAGGGTCCACGTAGGTAGTATCGATTGGGTGTTGCGCAATCTCTAGCATTGAGCTGGTGAGAGAAATATACATTGTTGAGCGCGATAACTAGATGAGATAATATTGACAAATACAGGCAGGTCGTATTCTTGCTATCGCAGACATGATGAAGTGTTATGATGATCAGAAATCAGCAATCATGAGGTCCATATTTCCAACCGTTTTGAACAAAATCCCGTATTCTTCGGCCGAAAACTATTGCTCATGCTGCTAGGACCCAACTAGTCGGTCCTATTTCTGGATTGGACGCAGCTGATACCTGAAGCAAGCACGCGAAGCTTTCTCGCACATCATTTTCATAGTTGTAATGATCAAGCAGCTTGATAGCATAGTAAATCTATATTTATCCAAAACGCATTGTCCATCACAGGCCGTATGAATTATGTAACATGAAACAATTCATGGTAACCCCCACTTTGATCGTTAGTCCTTTGGGTTGTACCGCCAGCGCAGCCGAGTCTCCTTCATCCACCACCGGGCGGCAAAGGCAGCCGACTCGGCCCATTTGGCTACATCGCGGCCGTGCCTCGCTTCGATTTTCCTGATAAACTTCCTGAAGCTAAACTCAACGATTGGGCGATACTCCATGGGATCAGCATCCAGGTTGGGGGTAAAGCGCCATTCGACGTCCTCAACTACCGGCGCGACAATGTGTCTCTTGGGATGTCCAGGATCGCGGACGCTAATTGTGGAGCGCCCAGGATTTGTGACGGTGAATTGCCAATTTGGCTGGCCGGTGCTGTTGGAGGCTGTTTTCACCGGTCTCAAAAGAGATTGACCTTCATAGTTTTTCATCAAGTCAAGCGCAATGCTACTCTCTTGTTCTGACAGTGAACCAGTTTCCCTAAGAATGTCAAGAATGGTAGGCAGTACTTGCATTGACACAACTGCATCATCGACGTCGATTTTGGGGAGCTTTGGATGCGACAGAACCAGAGGAATGTGGTGTGCCTTGTCGCGCCACGCATAGTACGGCGTGACGCCGCCAGTCTCAGCAACGGGCAAGCCATGGTCGCCCATGAAAATGACCAGTGTTTCGTTCGCCACACCCTCATCATCCAAGATACCAAGGAGCCTTTCGAGCCATTTATCGACATAGCCGATAGTGTTTAGGTACTTGGACGCGACCACCATGCCGTTGCCGCCTGAAAAGGGGACAGATTCACCGGCATTTTCTGCGTACGTGGCAAATGGAGCATGTGTAGTGCTGGTCAAGTGTGTGAGGAACAGTCTTTCATTGCTCTTCTTGGCAGAAGCAAACGCGTCTCGGATGTAGGGCTCCAGGGTGTACTCGGGAGTCATGTCTTTGCCTTTTTCTAATTCAAGTTTGCCGTGGGTAGGAGCCTCGCCAGTGAGATACTGCATATCAATAACTTCGTCCTCTCCGTATCCAAGCTGGGGCATCTGCACTTCCTGGCGGTCATATCGACCCGTTGCTGATTGCACATAATATGATTTCCACTTGTATCCAGTGAAGTCATCATTTGCTGTTGTCTTATTTTCGATTACCCTGTTCCAGGCCTTGACTATATGCGGTAAACACGGCTGGTAGATGTGGTTCTCTACCTCGATATTCCAATCGGCGACCAGCGGGCCCAGTCCGCATAAAGTAGCTGTCAAGCTCTTCAATGTATAACTTGAGGTTGTGAGGGCTTTATTGAAGTTGATCCCGCCACGCACTTTCTTGTGCTTGTGATTGAACCCGTCATGATAATCGCCAGTGATGAAGTTTGCCGTAGGTGTGAGATTGGCCAGTCGCTCCTGTATTTCTGCAGGAATCCTCTTCTCTTTAAATGAATTGGCTAAGCTTTTCCAAAAGGTGCTGCCTTTCTTAAAAGGAAACACGTCTTTTCGAGTGCTTTCGAGCTTTACCAACACTAGGTGCCGAATTTTGATTCCGGAAAGTTTGCCCTTGAGGCTCGCGCGCAAATTGTTATCCAGATTCGAGATCTTCAGGGGATCCAAGTCGGCACTGTAATGGGTTGTGTTCTTAAAATACCAGTCCTCAAAGCCTGGTAAAACATCTTGGGGAAGCCATGTGAAGTCGACTGGTTTGCCCAGAGCCGTCAAGTTGTCCCAGCGATTTCCAACACCGGTGCCGAACACAGGGAGCAGATCAAATAGACTTGTAGAGCTATGTGCAAAGTCCACAAATGGAATCAGCGGCAGGGTCCAGGACACAAAGATGAAGGACTTGTCAAGGGGTCTTGCCATGGATTGCAGGGTCTGGGCAAAGAGAACCAGGCTAATCGCCACATAGCCAAGAACAATCCACTTTTTCTGGTGATTTCTTCCTTGGGGCCGTTCTGACTTTTCTTTAAAATAAAAATCGTCTTCATCTTCAGACAATGATTCGAGCTCCTTTTGGCCAAGGTGGATGTACTCAACTTGTGGTCCCGGGCGACGATGCAAGATGATGATGGCTCTCAATCGAGTCCACGCAAACTTGAAGGGCCATTCAAAAATGCCCACAGCAAGGCCAATGGTATAATAATAGGCATCTTGGGTAATCCAGCTAACGGCGATTATGGAACTAAAGGTCAGAATAGATGTCGCCAATCCCATCAACAGATACCGCATGCCCGCCGGATCAGTGATAAAACCAATGTTGCGCCAATGGATTTCATTGCCAGCCAAGCTAAAAAAGGAGATGTTGCAAGTAGCCAGTGCTAAGACAAACGCGATGATACTTGAAGCAACGCTCAGGGCAGTCGAAGCCAGCCAAGGAACTGGCTTAAATAAATGCCTATCGAGCAGCAAATAAAGTGTGAGGAGTAATATCGTGTCCTGTGTGAAAAAGGATAGGCCCCAGGTCCAGAGGTCTGACCTGCTCAGTGCATTAAGGTGTGCAAAAATGTGCACGGCCTTCGCCGCAAGAATGGAGGTCGTCCCAATGGCGAGTATAAACCGTCGATTGTGGCAGCGTGAGACAAAGAAGGCCACATAACGATTTTTCGTTATTATGGCGAGCGGCGCCGCTCGGGTGGGAAATGATGAAGCACCCATTGCTCGAAAAATTAATAATTGAGAGAGACGAGTGGACATTTCGACGATTGGCAAGCTCTGGGTAATATGGCCAGTTGCTCTAAGTCAGATGACTCCCTCGCAAGAATTGGTAGTGTCGCGTGCCGCTGTTCTACAAATGGAATGAACCGTGCAATTTTGGGAAACTTGATCCAGGGGCCAAAGGAGGTTCGGCTGGTGCGGCCAAGGGGTAGTATGAGGTCTTAGATTTCGGTTCTCATCCGAAAGGGAGATGAGACATGGGGAATGAGCTTCTATCCGTGCCCAGATGCGCGACTGTGATCTCATCAGCTTAGTCCCAAGGGCAAGTTATTGAGAAAAGGACTGCAATTAGCGCGAATCCTGTCGGCACGAACTTGGCAAGTTCAACTTTGGCATGTACCGCTTGTGTCAGGAGTAGGTGAACCAGATCAAGATATCCCTGTGGCTTTTTATCCAAGCTGAGACAATTCCCTCGGTTTGGTCGTAATTATACCAAGGCGCCAAGGGCCCAGATTGGGTCGCGTGACCTTTTCTAGCCCTCGTCCGGGGATGAGAGTGTTTGACACCTTGTCCATTTGGAAAGCCTACTCAAGATTCCTTCGTACATAATCAGCCCCCAATCTGCAAATCCAAGAGAACTGCAAACCTTCGTGCAATTTTGTGTCATATCTCGCGATTTCCTGAAAGAAAACCTAGTATCGCATAAGCTTCCGAAGCTGCATATAAAGGACCGAACATATTATGCTAGGTTCTTTCTTTTAAGGAGAAGAATGCTTGGGCCATGCCAGACAATTGTTTGTGGCGAATCCTACAGACCAACATACCATATTTTTCAGTCGCTGGAATCTAAAGCAAGCGGTATTTACATCATTTATCGTGCTTCTATCAGTACATTTTAATTGATATATAGTGAACGGTTGCCACTTAACTATCGTAGTAAAAGTTTACCGGGGAGACCTCACCATCCGCCTTGGAAGCTAGACGACGAAGACACGTGCAAGTTCCAACGCAAATCTTAGTCAATGATGTCATATTGCCAGCTACTGCAAGATTGAAGTGAATGGTCCTTCGATGCGTGGCGCAATGTTGGTCTATGTTCCGTTTGACAAGTAGGCTGGTCACCGCGGATCGCAAGGGATACGCGATCCACTCCCTCCCTCTCTACCCCGAATCCCTTCGTATTCCATGACCACAAATACTGGCTTAGGGCGAAAACCACAGCATGAGACTTGAATCTCTTTCCTGAATGTAATTGCTGTAGAAGAGGTGATTGTTGGTTGGCGAGACGCAATCGGAAATGGAGCCACGGCCAAGTTGAGCGATAAGATCAATCAGATAATCTACGCAATATTTAACCCTTTCCTTGCCGACACAATGCGCTTTACCAAAAATAGCGAAAAGACATGGTGCAATCCTTTACGTGGCAGATTAATTCACAGTTTTCGCTG
Source organism: Calonectria naviculata (assembly GCA_003031705.1). Classification (NCBI taxonomy): domain Eukaryota; kingdom Fungi; phylum Ascomycota; class Sordariomycetes; order Hypocreales; family Nectriaceae; genus Calonectria; species Calonectria naviculata. The sequence goes on along the minus strand of NAGG01000191.1, from coordinate 39,837 downwards.
ATGATCAAAATCCTTCCGCCAATGAAGGACAACCCAACACTAGCACGACTGGATATTCATTATGCAGTACTCACGTATTTATAGATGGTAACACTTACGATCAACCGGCTTCTGTGGCTTCTCAAATTCTAAGTTGCACTCTTCGAGTCACGCGACGATGTCTCCCTCACTCCAATGGGTCCACATGCATACCACCCCATTCCGAGACAAACGAATCGGGAAATCCAACACACGACTCATCACACGTTCAAAGCCGCACTCACGTGCCATAATTTATGTGGCCATTCCTTTAAATTTGATCTAAGCTTCTAATGGTATTTGTACAGAAATATATACATCTGAAGTATTCTCCAACCCCGATTTAGGTGGAGTTGGAGTTATCGGCGCAAGACCAGGCCTTGCTTCCGCCATCCTTGTTGTAGGAATCGATAATTGCGACGACTGATCCGTATGTACCAGAAACCATCAGGAAGGTACCAGAAAGGACAACGAAGCAGCTGTAGCCGACCATGAGGTACCACTTGAGAGTGGGCGCATTCTTGCCTGGGGCATAGTTGTCGTAGAGCCACATGAGACCCATGGGCTGGAACGACATGAGCGTTCCCAGGAGGGCACCGACAAGAGAGACGAGCTCGTTGAAGACGGGGATGGCGCTGGCGACAATGTAGGAAATAATAGTGATGACTCCGGTGCAGCCCAACCACACGGCCCAATGGGTAGGGGTGTTGGCAGCAAGATGCTTGGTTCCTCGGAGCAGGCGAATGAAGATGTACTTGGCGGCAATCTATACAGTAATTAGCACAATGTTTCTCGCACCCGATCCAAATTGCACAAGACTTACGTGGAGCGTCAGGAGCTCACTAACGAGCAGACCGGGGAGAGCAAGGCCGTAGCAAACCCTCTTCATGACGTGGCCGGCAGATCCAAGGGCAGGGGAGGCAACGTAGGAACCGCAGTAGTAGTAGACCACGCAGCCAATGGAGATGTATGTAGCCGTCACAACTGACTGGCAAAGGATCAAGGATCGAACGTAGTGCTTGGGTTCTCGCATTTCGGCGGCGATGGAGAAGAAGGCAGGGGTACCGGCATAGGCGAAGACGAGGGTAGACACGGCCGCAATGGCCTGGGAGAACTTCTCACCACCGTTTGTGATTTTGTAGTCGGACTCCCAGTGGCCGGTTTGGGGGGCATCGGCGGGTCGGTCCTGGACACCAACGGCGACGGTGACGGTGAAGACTAGATTTCATGTCAGCTTGTTTGAACATTGCTGAAATTTCAAGGCAAGACTCACTGGCAGAAAGAATACATCCTACACCAACCCATGCGAGCCAGCTGATCTTGCCAAGCGTCTGGATACTTGACAGCATGAATCCCATGATGGCGGCAACAACAACAAAGACTGCTGTGCAAGCGCCGTGCAGCGAGAGCGCGTTGAATCCGATCGAAATACTGAGCATGGCAGATCCGGCAACGAAAATCCAGTCTGGTTCGAAGAGTTAGCAAGTGTACACAAACAGCGCTCGGTCAACTTGTTGGCAAACTTACAAAGCACAAAGGCTGCGCCAAGGACTTCACGTCCGATGCGCCCAAACAACAAAAAGCCGACGTCGTCAATACCGTAGACCTCGGGATGGCGCATCTTGAAGACACCGACCATGTAATTGGACCAGGTAGTGATGGTGGCAATTGTAAGCAGGCAGATGACACCGGGCACAAGACCCAGCGAGTCAAACGCGGCGGGAATGGACAGGACACCAAGACCGATCTGGGTCTTCATCATCAGGGCAGACGTTCCAAGCCACCCAACCTAGCGAGTGTTAGCAGGGAAAGCTAAAGTCGACGTCACGGGCACAAGTGTCGCCTACAGAGCGGTAGTTGGGACCCTCTTCGGTAATGGCACCAAAGACTGCATCCTGCTGTGTGTTCTGGACCTCGCCGGGCTGGGACGGCACGGTGCTGAGGCCTTCGAGGTCCTGTTCCGTCTTGGATGACTTTGACATGTTTTCTGATTTTGGATATTATCGCTCTGATGCGCGTGGAGGGAAAGCTGGGAATGGAACGCGAAATCCACGGCGGACGCTCGAGGCCTTTTAACCCTCTCCCTACTGTAGGCGTCTGTGGGCCTCATCCGGGGTAAAGAGATGGGAAGCTAAAACCACAGCCTGTCCCAGGTTGAGGCCGAAGACCCCGGCCCCCCATCGAGGGACGTCCGTCGTCGACGCTCCCAGGATAGCCCGGCTCGCCCCATTCGGGGAGCTGGCGAGTGTTTTCCAGCGGCTCAAATAGGGGGCCTGCCATGCTTCGGTGGGACCTAACGGGCCTATGCGGGGGTGGAGCGGGCTGGGGACCCAGCGAGTCAATGTGGTATGACGCTGTCGCACGACTTTGGTCTAGCGTTATCAGGGCCGAGGTGGGTGCTCAGAGTGTGCCGTGTGTAGCGCGCGTATGTGGTGTGTGTGTGTGTGTGTGTGTGGTGCGGTGCGTGTGTGTGAGGCGGGCCATCACCCGTCAATCGCGCTGAGGCGGAAACCTTCCCGATGCGAACCACGACACGCAATAGGCTTTCTTCTAGAAGCTTGACACGAAGCCTCTCGGCCAAGCAGGATTGGAGGGAGCGTTTGACGTTTGAGGCTGTGAGGCAGCACCTGTCATCGCGGCCGCCAAGTCGAACCCCAGGTTTCCCCAACTGGGCCAAGCACTTGCATCATCAACAGCGGGCTGGTGGATCGCAAACTCGGCGACTTTCACCTCTGGTCTGGAGCTGTTACCTAACCATTACGTACAACCACGGGCGCGGCGGATACCAATGGAGGCCCAAAATCTCGGGGTATCTGGTGCCAACAAAGCTTGGCAACGATCTGGAGAAGAAGGAGCCTGGAGGAGCCTGGAGGAGCCTGGAGCTTGAGCCTCCGAGGGCATCCAGAAGTTTGAGTTTTGCGGGGTGCTGGCGGGTACGGTCCCGAGTTGGAGCGGCCAGTACCCCAACTGACGGGAGGCTTCCCGCCGCTCGCTCTCCCGTCGCGACAGGTTATAACGTCGCTCGCCCAACAGCCTTTGTCACCCATGGATGCGTCGACGGGCTGACCCCAATCGCACCAGCCCCAACTGACTTCGCCTTATCATATGGACCCTCGACACCTCCAACGCAGACACACCGCCGACGGTCCCCACGTCCCCACACTAGATTGCATGTCTCAGAATGGAGTCACCGTCGGTCGGTGTTTCCTGCGCTGCCGCTGCCCACGTCAGCTGATTTGCAAAGACTCGCCCGCAGCGGGCAGTTCCTTCATTACCTTTTTTATTTCCATGGCGTATTTATGTGCGAGCCAATTGCAGCCAAAGAGTTAACATTTCGCGCGGGGAGATTCGATCGCCGCGGAGCAGCAGCCAAATCTCCAACAGACTAACTAACAAGTTGGGGTGAGGGTCGTGTGGGTAAAGTGGCGAAATAGTGCCGTGCTGCGGCTGCGGGCAACTCGGCGTGTCACCTTACTTGGTCCTAGAAGGAAGAGGCTAAGTGACGCAATGGTAGCCGCGGGCTTGGCAGGACATCTCGGTCAACTCTGGATTTCGCTCTTGTCATTGCTCGGATAGGTTCCGCTGGCAAGCGCTGATTGCAAACGGCCGGCTGCCCTTGTCAGATTTGTCCAAATCACCAGCCTGTCCCCTTCATGTTCCAGATTGCCAAGGCTCCTGGAACTGTCGCTTCCCCAATATCAAATCTAAAATCTACGACGGATGCTCTGACTGGCCACGCAAGGGTCGAGTCTCGGCTTGAATGCCAGAATGCGGTTAAAGGAAAAACACATAATCACTTGGGACCCATAAGTGCTAATAGTATTTAGCTTTCGACCCCATGATTCTCCTCCGGGGTATCTGTCAACCCGAGACGGGAGACCAGCCGATCTAGAGCTCCCTTCACACCCAACGCAACATACTCAACTGCCCGACTTATACGTCTAGACCGGATGCCATAGACACGGGGCAACATCATCGCCAACTCCGAATCATTCGAGAAATTACATAACAGCCCGGTAGAGCCGGAAAATACGTCATGGTGCAATCCCAAGTCTTGTCCGCCACCAAACCACTATTCGGATGCCATCCCACCCAGCCGTGATCAACACACTTTCACAACCGCGGAAGGCTTCCCGATTTCAAGAGCCAGCTGACATAATCCAAAGTCAGTACGAGGCACCGACCCAATGGTTCGGTTATACCGCATGATACTTTTTTCAAAAGGGGAATAAGGCATAGCTGAGGATGCCAGGATTGCTATGACCCGAAGCGGATACGCCGGGGTATGAGAGTCATTTTTGTTCCCAAAGAGTGTGGACTGACTCGACAACGAGACTGCCCCTGGCCCGTATATTCCCAAAGATTGGCTGTGGTGTTTTTTGACGCAGCTCCTTCGTAATGAATCCCGTCGGTCGCGGCCGTGTTAGCGTAGACGTGTGAAATTGAATCCAGCGTGCTGCCGTAGTAGCCAACAGTCCTCAAAAGTGGACACGGATCAAATCGCCGATAGCCTCTCGGGACCCCAGAAAATGCCCCATCAGTTAAATGAATGCGAAAGCCACCAGTCACGATGGTCTGGGGAAGCTCATGAGCTGAGAGGGAGGGGGGAGACGTCATTATATCACAGAGTGCTCAATGCTGAGGCTTGAAACCTGTCGACGGCGTCTTCTCACGGAAGCATCTACCGACGCATGCACGGCGACGATCTGCCAAAACGCTGAGGAAGCTCATGGCGACGACCCTGGGCCCACTCACGCATGATCCACACAGCTGGCAAGTCTTGCCCACAAAGTTCGCTCATGGGGCGACGCAGACTCACTGCTGGCCCAAGCACCCTTCAGGTCGCAATCCGTGATATTACGGCCGAGGTTTGGGAGGCATGGCCATCATCTGCCAAGTGGGAGGAATCAGATTATCGGGGACCGCAGCCAGGATTCCCCATAGTTTGATTGCTGTTATGTAAAATTAACGCCGACAGGCAATAAGTGCTCGCTGCGGCGGCGGTATCGTGAGTTATCTAGTCGGCAGCTTATCTCAACGCTTACTGCGTGTGCATATGTACGGGCTCGGTAACCCATCCGGCACTCTTGATCCGTCCGAACTGGGGGCCCGGGGCCGCCGGATGCCATCCTATCAGCGCGACTTTACGCGTCGTTTGGCTGAAACACATCAGCTCTGCATGTGCTCCACAATTCATTCGATAGCATATTCCATTCCTTCCATGAACCGGCCCTAAGCAAGACTAATTGTCATGGTGTGGTGGTGGTGCATGCACAGCGCTGCGAGGCGCAAGCGTGTAGCGCCGCTGCTTGATCAGCGCGCATTGACCAATGTTGTGGTGAGGCCTCGGATATGGGTGCGGGCTGCAGGGTAGTTTAACCCTTTTCTCATGGCCATCACAGGATGAATTTATCAATGTACGACAGGTTGCCAATTGTCATATTAAATGACATTCAGAATCACCTTTTTTCTTTTTTCTTTTTTTTTTTTTAGAGGAGGGCTATGGATTGTTGTAACTTGACTCTTTCGAGTAGCGCGTTGCTTGGTTTTGGACTGTGGTGTTGCGTTCGCAGTGATTGTTGGTAACAATGCAATGTTCTAAAACATCACGAAAACTAGGAACAATTACAATACAAAACTGAAAATACCTAGACAGCTATGGCAAACTCTCAATAAGGCACCTTAAGTTCACTTCATCGCCCGACTATTGTGAGCGAGCCACAACTTACAGATAGCCCTGAAACCTAAGCTCTGTTGACGCCAGTACTACAGTACAGACATAACCGTTCCTTATTCTTTGACCTTCACAGTTCTGGGAAACGCACAATACGCCAATGAGACACGGCAATACGATTTGAGTTTCCATTTATCCGGACTGCGCCCGTGGCTCCGACGTGGACGGCTCCCGAAACGCCACCCGGGGAAATTACAGGATCCACTCGACGTCACGATTGCGAGGCGCGTTGATCTGAATTAAAACATGTTTCATCAGCCCTGGGTTCGATTGCCGCCAGAAATCAGGATTGTGGTGTTTATTGATGCCAACTTTGCCTCTGTCCATTTGAAACGCATTTTCTGTGTTTGTCTGAATCATGTACTTTGCTAGACAACAATGTCATTATTTCATACAATTGTGCGCACAAGTGAATCGCCCAATTGGGCATCAAAATGAATAGTTCACAATTGGGACATGTGTTGTTTTCGTAATATCTCATTACCAAGCCATCAGAGTAGTCATCAATTTTTACTAAATCCGGAAACACTTAGAGATTTCCCGAAACTGTGGCGTACAATTCCTTCTGGCGCTGAAGCACAGCAGGGTGTCGAATCACGCCAGGCTTGAGTTTGCTAAAGTCTAGGTCCACCTCTTCCTCGATATCCGGGAACGGTCCCAGTGGCGTGATGGCGAGTGGGTTAATCTTGTAGTGACTCTTCGTGTACTATCTAGTGGTTAGCCTGTAAGCCGAGAGTAAGCGCCGCTGCGAACTCACGTTCTCCTTAATATGTCTGAAATCAGTCGTCTCCCGGAAACCCTTGACGTTCCAGTAGAGGTTCTTCAACCACTCGTGGATCACGGGGTAGTTGGCGCGGATGGTCCCGAGGTTGCACTTGAAATGTTGGACGTAGACAACGTCAAACCGAATGATTGTGGTGTACGCCCGAATGTCAATCTCGGTCAGACCCTTGCCAAGAATATAAGGCCCGCCATTTCGATGGATTAGCTCCTCGAGCTTGTTTAGTGCAGCAAACACCGTTGGTACATTGTTGCTATAAGCTTCCTGAGTGGTTGCAAATCCAGCTTTGTAGACTCCCGTGTTGAGATCACGTTGCATCCACACGCTAATTTCGTCGATTTCAGCGCGGAGATGCTCTGGGTAGAGATCCAGATCACGCCCAGGGCTACCACTGGGCTGAACTTCGTTGAAGGCTGTCGGAAGCCAGCGCAGCAACTCGGCGCTCTCATTGTTCACGATTGTTCCCGTTTTTGTGTCCCACAGCACCGGCACACTGTATCTTCCCTTGTATTCAGGATCAGCTTTGAAATATACCTGGTGCATATATTTTGATTTGAACAAATGATCTTCTGTTGCCCCTTCATACAAATCATCAGGATCGCTAGGGAATTGCCAGCCGGGCCAGCCCTTGTCGTCACCCTTAGGGTACGGCTTGACGACCGAGGTGTCAATGAGTGAGTCAAGGCCTTTCAACTGGCGAACAATCGTGACGCGGTGGGCAAATGGACAAAAGAGTCCATGGTACAGGTGGTAGCGTCCTGCCTCTGGGGGAAATTCGCCCCCTTTGGTAAGCACTCCATGCCACGAGTCATCTGGCCCACTGTGTACGGGCATTTTCTCAGATGTTTGAAAGATTCTGCGTATCAACAATGCGTGAATGTATTTGACGATTCGGTCTAAGAGCAATGGAAAGATTGTGCCAAAGTGAGGTTGATAAACCCCGCACGGAAATTCGGAAATACGCCATCATCTCCACAGATGACAAATGGTGTTCAAATGCCGCCATTCTCAGTTGGTCGGCCTATGATGGCATCGTTCTGTACAATGTTTGTAGTTTAATGTATACTTATTGATCCAGGCATGGATTGGTGACTTTGTCAGTCAAATTCTCATCTCTTGGAGAATTACACTGGTTCCTCGATGCATTGGTGAGATGGGAGGATGCCATAGCTTACTACTAACACAAAGTGTAGTACAGACCTCCCTTTCAAAAGTCTGGTCCCAAAAAAAAGCCACACGTTGCTTTTTCTTGGACAAACGACCACAGATACTTCTTGCAACAGGCAGTCCCCTGGAGAGCCCTAAAATATAGCGAGACAAGACCACTATCAATAATCCCGGTAACCGCTGAGTGCAGTAAAGCAATCGTGGATGTAGTGGATAGTCCCCTGGAACCCAAAGCCATGTAATGTACCATGGGGTTTCCAAGGATGTGGCGTCATTAGCTTCGGACAAGACTTTTGAAATGTGCCTCCGTAGTTTTGAGTGTATTATCCGAAAGCGTAGCGATTGGTTTTAGCCTTGTAACGCGAATCAATTCTTTTGTTTTGAGATTTCACAAAACACTTTACCAAATATGCCTCGGACTTGGTCTCAGACCTCGACAGATGGACACGGCTTTAATTTGCGGTGGATAGATTGGTTCTTGGACCTCCCAATAGTTATTGTTTCATCCTCAGATGAGCGTAGTAATATGGATTCACACCCAATAAAACTTTTCCTTCTAGTGTTCTAGCAGACTAAATTCGCACCTCATCGTTTTGGTTGTAGGTACATGCAATCTATCAACTCCTCTCCGCCAATTACCCCTCACAATCGTCTTTGTTGTGACCTTGTCCCTTTTGGGTATTCCGAAGCAATTATTTAAACCTTTCCGGATTCCGATCTACGCCATGTCACCATGGCGCGTGACTGTGGTATACCTCACGTGTGTGTGTGTGATGTTTAACATTTTAATGCCTCGATCAAAGCGGGGGCGGTTTCCGCGGATTCCTAAACAACCACGAATAAATTCAGCGACTGAAACAAAAACCTTAAACAAACAAACCCAACCATTTCTGGTGAAGTTTATTTATGCGGCGGCATCATCGGTCCTTTGTTTAGTCATCTCCAGCTCATTTGTGCGGTGCATGCCAGTAGCCGCCCAAGGTCTGACTCAGAACCAATTGGTCTCTGTTGCTACGAAGCAACTTGGTGTATTTTTGTATTACGTGTCAATAGAAATTATGAATAAATCTGCCGTCAATTGATGTTTGCATTATGGATCAACATACCTGATTTTAGATTCGAAGGTCTATGCATTTCAAGAAGCTGTCCTATCATCCTCTCATGTCATGACCCCGATGATACTACTTGCTAGGCAACATAAACCACAAGATTGAGCTAAAGGTTGTGATGTCAAATTGAAGACTGAAAAAATTGACTTTGAAGTGTCAGCGATTGTCGGGGATTTCGAGGCAAGATATTTTGTATGATGGACGAAAAGCTCTGGTAAATGCTAGGTTATTCGTATATTCATATTGGCCACCTCTATTGAGCGAACATGCGTCTCTAGAGCTCCAAGGCACTAAAAGAACACAGTATTGGTCTAGATCGCGACTATGACATCTTCGAAACTCCGTTACGTGTCACGGAGGGAAAGAACACATGGTTACCGGATCTAGATAGCAACAGCAAAAAGGTGACTCGAACGACTGCTGAGCTCCAGAAATTTGCGGTAGATGAGAAAGCCCAGAAAACAACCATCTCATAGTCACAATATAAGCTATGGTCGGCAAAATCGGTTGTGCTGAATCGCTGGCTGAAGCGACCGTGGTGGTATGGTGGGGATAGCAACTCTAGCAACGATAAATGAAGACAGCCACGACTGTAACGGAATTGTAAGACTAGTGGACTCTACAAGAAGCTTTTATACTCGGAATATCTGGTGCATTCAATTTGATATTCCGCATCTACGGAAAAAGAAGTGTAATTAACCATCCATCAAATGCTTGAAACCCTAAATTATCTGGCAGAACATTGGTATAGGGAACAATGGCCACCTAATTTCAACGCTTTTTATGTTTAGGTAAAAAAAAAAAAGAGGTAAGCTCGATTGGTTCCCCGAGAGCAGGCGGCCGTTACAATTGGGCTTTAACACAACAAAGGTTGATCGGTTTGCCCCGACCAAAAGAACAACCGACTTAAATCTTCTATATGCACAATCTTGATGCATTTGTGACTCCGTAGATGAACAGTCTATCGTAAGAAACCCGGTATTAATGCTTTACCGCACCGCCCAGGCTGGTCGCGCGCCTTCCAACACGCTTTCCATCGAAAATGGCCTTCCAATGCCGTGTTCTGTACGACCCAACACACCCATTGATCGATATTTCAACGCCCTTATCGTATTTGGTGTCAAGCTTTAAGCAAAGCTATAGAATATGTACTATCGTACAAAGCTGGATTTGACGGGGAACTTGGCGGCTGACGATTCAAGTAGTCTTTTTGGCAATTTGCTTGCAAAGTTATGGAGGATCAAGCTTTTCATCATACTTGAGTTTGTTGACATAATAAGTCCAAGTTGCTTTTCATCTATGAACATTGGAAAAAACACATATAACTGTTAATTATTGATTGGAACCATAGATAAGATAATTTTTCATACCTTTAAAAGCCATGATCGGATTCAAGCGGCTGCTGCGGGCTTCACAGGCAATGAATAGGTCTGGCGAATGTGCCATTCGCTTTCCCCCCAAAACAGCCCTGCAACTGACGAGAAATGATTAGCCATCTTATGCAGTTCCCCAGGATATGCAATGCAGCCAATGCTGTATTCAAGGCACTCATTCAAAGCTTGGATATGTTCGAGCAAGTGGATTGAACCAGAAAGTCTAACAATAAATTAGCATGTTGGATAGCCGAGCCTGTCAATTTGTTTCATCGTGCAATCGTCGGTGCTTTGCTCGTGGATATGACGTAGCGACCAATTTTCTTGGCATCTGGGAGGTGACCTGTCCGTGCTAGAATGCATTTTGGAGAGGAAAGCCTAGTTCGATGAACAGGTTACCTTGCAGAGACTTCCATCCAAGTTCCCATAAGACATGTCAAGAATGTGATACAAATAATCACGGGAAAATACAGGCTAGGCAACCGATTTACTGGGGATTGTGCAATAGATATGATATGGAGACGGGGCTTCCAGGCATAAAATATCCCCCTTATTATCCTGTGCATCATTAAATTTCTGTTTTCCAACATTTGGATGTTTGGGAAACGAGTTCATCTCTTTTACAGTTCGCTTGATATAGTCGCTTCGGTTATCAGTCATGGTATGAACCTAAAGAAGATGGTGGGTTGTATCTCAATTGCTGATAAGTAGCCGCCTGTGGGTATGTGATCTTCCTTGGCAATATGTTGCAACTTGACCTAAGCCTTTTCTGATCAAGTGAGCACTCGGGTAAGATGGGGATCAGTTGGCGTGCCCACTTGAGGAAACGAAGTTGCTGAATAAAGTATGGATGATGCTTGCACCCTTGGGATTGGAATACTGTGTTCTCCATAAGGTTTGTAGAAAGACGGGAACAGGACGGTGCTATCGATAGATAGATCAAAGCTATTTATTACTTGACCAGAGCGGACTGGAATACATATGGAATACATAAGAAATCTTTGGGGATGCGAGTATCGCGTATAGGATATGTCAGTTTGTCAGCCCATTATTGGAGGCAAAATCTTCAGATCTCAGGCAACGCCTTTGCATTGCGAAGAGATCAGATCATCGTCTTGGCCCGATTGAATTGGTTTTGTATCCGAGGACGAATGCCTCGATATGGCCAATGAATCTCATGGCTTGAGTTTGTTATTGCAAATCCAACCCAAAAATGGTTTGTTGATGTGTAAAACCCCGGACCAACAACCTGAATGGGCCACGAATTGTGGAAAGTCGCGAAATTCAGGTCGCAGGTGGATACCCGAATTGACTTTTGCCCGTTTTTACTGTTAACGCGATTGGCCATCTCCGCGCTACCGAGATTTGAATTGCGGCGTAAATTTGGTGTCCACTCGTCGCGGAATGATTTTCGCGAGTATTTCCCAGCCAGCGGCCGATAACACGAAACACCAAATAGAGATTGGAAGGCTGAGAGCTGGTGTTTGCTTGCTCAACACTTATCGTGGTCAAACTCCCAAATGTCACCAGTGCAATTGCCATTATTTTGACTTTGAGCTTTTGTGGTGTGGCCCCTTCAAGGGGACGATGAGCTCGGGTGCTTGTTTCATGTTGCTAACTCGCTAATTGACCATTTATGCACCAATGTAGCTGCCCAATCATGGTCTGTATATGAGGCTCTTGTTTTCTCGTGCCATAATTCAACAATTAATGATATAATGTGGGCGGAGTAGCACCTTGGCCAGAGACAAATGTGTGAAAGGTGTTGCACTACTCTGACATGGGGTAGTGGCTGTATAGTAGAACTTGCGTAGAAGTGCGAGATGAACGGAGAGCAGCGGGAGCTAAAAGAGACCCGAGAGCTTGGACTAGACGAATTTCGCTTTCGCATCCAAGACTAGCTTGATAGAGCCATCAGCTCAAAGCGTCGTCAGCCGTTTATTGATCTAGACTTCTCTGGGAGAGATACAGACTCTGTTTGGTTCCGTATTGGGATTCACGGATTGCTCGGACATGTCTATTAACCGCCAACATTAACCGTCAGAGAGATGATTCGTGGTTTGGGGCATCAAGATGCATGGTGTACACCACCTTGAACAAAGTTTAGCTAAGCGGCCTTCTGGAAGCCTGGCTAGTTGCTGGAGAATGGGCAGAGCACGGATTCTAGAATTCTCCAGATTGATTTGCGTAATCTTAATAGCATTCGAGATCCCGGGCTCGCACTGCTCTACCCCGTGCTTGCGGGCGGCGTCGCCTAGTAGAGCCAACTTTATTGAAGTCTGTCTGGGCGACGCCCTCTTGCGGTAGTAATCTTCGTATTGTATCGGCTGTTGGCGGTGGCATCATGCGAACAGGACAAGACGCAGCCAATGGGAGGCGCCACTGATCGCGCACAGTCCGCCCAGAGGCACGGTTCCCAGTTGTCAGACCGGGCTCCCCCCTGGCAGCGGTTGAGTTTCGAAGCATTTGACTTTTTCGGTGCTGCCGGAGGGACCGAGGGTCGGGAGTTGGTTGGCAGCTTGGCGTGCAGTTGCATTTGGCGGCTCTGAGCCTCGGATGAGCGTACTTAAACGTCATTGCCGTCCGCCGCCGATCAGTAGCAGCAGTTCCTAACAACCCGAGTCAAGTAGCCTATTCTCCGAGCCATCCACCACAAATCAACATGTTTGCTTCCTTCGTTGCTGGTCTAGCTCTTGCTAGCAGTGTCAATGGCCTCGCCATCCGCGCCGACACCCCTGTCTGGCAGACACTCCCTCCTACCCCCAACCTGCCATCCCCCATCTCGACCAAGACCACCCCCATCAATGGAGTGAACCTGTGGATGCAGAAGTACAACGAAAAGGCTGGTGGCATCCCAATCGTCATGGACCACGGTGGTCTTGGCTACTCTGCCTACTTCGGAGACGTCATCTCCGGCCTCGTCGCCAACGGCCACTATGTCATCGCTGTCGACCGCCGAGGCCACGGCCGCTCGACCTTTGCCCCCAATGACGTCTTCACCTACGACCAGATGGCCTATGACATCCACGTCCAGCTCGCCACCGCCGGTGTGACCAAGTACAACGTTGTCGGCTGGTCCGATGGTGCCATGACCACCCTCGCCGCCCTCATCAACTCTACCCTCACAGCCCCCATCAACAAGGCCTTTGTCTTTGGCGGTGCCGCCAAGCCCGAGGACACCAACTCCACCTTCACCGACACGGCCATCTTCGCCGAGTTTGTCTCCCGCTGCAGGACCGAGTACGCCACTCTCCAGCCCAACGCCAACTTCACCACCTTTGCCACCAAGGTCTCCGTCATGGAGGCTACCCTGCCCCAGTTCTCCAACGCCCAGCTGGGTACCATTGACGGAAGCAAGGTCATCATTGTCGGAGCTGAGCACGAGGAGGCCATCAACCTGGAGGTTCCCGCCAAGCTGCACGCTGCTATCCCCGGTAGCCAGATTGAGATCCTGCCCGGTGTCAGCCACTTTGCCCCCGTCCAGAACCCCAAGCAGTTCACCGCTGCTGTTGAGAAGTTTTTTGCGTAAGTAGAATAGACTAGAATAGACCATGCGGCTGGGAAAAGACTAATACTGTATATAAATAAAAAGAAGGCCCAGGCCAATTGGATATGGAAAGCCCAAGCACTCTTCCCCACCCTGTGACAAGAACTAGACTACGGATATAAGCCATTGGTGTAGAAGTGGATAGCGAGTCAAGCAGTGGGCACATGGACATGGCTTTGGACTTTGTGCCCCTTTTAAGATTTATGATGTACCCGAATTTGATAGCCTGTTTGATAGCCTGATGCATTCAATTATCTATTGTTGAATTTCCTCGCCGGTCCAACTCGGATCAATTTCAATGTCCTCGGGACCCACGCTACCCTTCTTGTCCCTCGCAATAAGCTCCGCATCAAGCGCCTGGAATAGTCGTTCAAGATATTGTTTTTCGCCTGGGATATCGATGCCAATTACGCGCCCGGTCGCAACCATCAGCTCAAAACACTTTCTCGCCGTTTGGGAGATTTGTACATCCTTGTGGCGACAGAGTTCCCCAAAACGTCGTCTCCAGAACAACCATCTGGCAAGACTGAACTTCTGGCTCGGAACCCCCGCCTCTAATGCAAGCTGCTCTAAATTGGCCAGATTGTCTTGGCTTCCAGGCTGAAATGGAGTAGCTGCAGAGTCGCTGGTGCAAAGCTTGACCAACGCGAAGTTCGCATGAGTCAGCCATTCTAGACAGGCTGGAAGGAGTTCGACCAAGGGGAGAAGTGTGTCATTGCATTTGCTGTTTGATGATCTGGTATGAGGTCGTTCAGTTTCAAGTGCTTCCTTGAAAAGCCACAGAGCACAAGAAGCCAAATCCATAGTACGCACACCGGATGCACACAGCTTGGCAGTAAGCGTCGCTAGACTTTGACGTTGAACAGCTGAAATCTTGTCAGATTCCTTTGTCCAAAAGTCGTAAAAGTCCTGCGCCAAGTATGGAACATCATCCCACAACCTTTCGCCATTGGGCAATACGGCGGTTTCATGATGGTTTGGGCTTTGGCTTTCCTCTGAATCTCGCCTAAGTGAGCCTAATTCTCGGGCACTGATGATGATTGTGACAATCCTGTCGTGCTTGAAGCTCGTGGGTGGAATGACTTTTGCTAGGTAGATGAGTTCATCCCACACATCATGGATTCGGCTCGTAACCTGGGTGATGTCGGCATTGTGCTCACAATACTGATTTCCGATGCTTATTATATCATCGAAAATGTCTTGAAAGATTTCTTGAGCCCTTGAAATATCATGGTCGTATGCTTTGTGCTTGTCGTCGAGGCTGAGGTCTTGCACAGCGCAAGCGCCGTTCTCACAGGAAGCCATGGATGGATTTGTAATGAAGAAAGTAAGAAGTATAGATAGTGATTTCGATAGGGTATTTGAATAGTGGAAGAAATTCAAAAAGAGAAAAATGAAAATGAGAGTGTTGTTTTGTTTTATAGTCGGATGGTGAGGACGCTGGTGAGCTGTTGGAAGGATTTAACACGTGACGGCTGCCTGCAAAAGCGTCACATTAGGCAGAATACAGTATGAAGTACATTATAAAGCACTGTGTTTATTTTATTGATCTATCTCATGAGAACTATTGAACTGAAGAGATGAAGCGGGTTGTGTGAAGCTGCGTTGTGAGTTTCGTGTCTGGTAATGGGTTGCTTGGTGGGTGGGGTGGAGAACGCTTCCCCGCATAGCTCTCCTCGCCATCATGTTTTAGACAAAAGCAACCTTAAATTTGTAATGGTCCTTTTTGTAAAAAATGGATCCGGCATTTAGAAAGATAAGCTGGTTGGTCAACCCTAAAAGTCGGGATTGCAAGATTCCTTGGTACGAGGTTCTGCCGAGACCTTGGAGATGGTTGTTTGCCGTGAGCGTGGAGCGTATCAGTTGCAGTTCTATATAGAGCATTGACCCAGACTATTATGTGAAAAGATAAATATATTGATAAATAGTAATAGATAGCCCAGTGACTCATGTTGAACCCTGTTAGCTATGTGTGAAGAGAAATTAACCTTGATCCAACGATGCGCAGATACGCTATTCGGATTAACCTTCGTCTAATGCACAACCATCATCCGTCATTCATCATCCATCATAGAGCATTCAGTCGAGAAAAGACTGCAAATGCTTCATATAGCTTTCTCTCTTGTCAATATGGGAGAAATGGGCAGCACCGTCCAATGTGATCCATTTCACCTTCTCAATGTGGTCAAACAAGGGCTTCATTGTCACATCCTGAGCCTCATCCTGAGCTCCATTAATCAGCAATGTGGGCACTTTGATCTTGTGCAGCTCCGGTATGATGTTCCAGCCACGGAGCGACCCTGTCAAGGTGAGTTCGCTTGGGCCATACCTGCACGCATACCATTAGCAAGTAGCTACAGAGGCACGGTTGTTACTTACATTGTTTCATATGTGGTGCTATCCTTTTCGAGCCAGTCAAGGGCTACTTGAACTTCTGGCGGAGGCCACGGCCGAGAAAGACTGAGATGCTGTTTGTAGAATATCTCAATGGCAGACTGATATTCGGAACTGGTGAATTCTTTCTTTTCCTCCGCCTCATCGATGGCAGCCTGTACATTTTGTGGCAATTGGTTCTTTAATGAATTCACCCCGACAAGCCAAGAATCCATGCTGGCAAGACTATTTGATAGAACCAGGCGTCGAAGATTTGAACTTGACGGCGTGACTGCCCACTCAGCCGCCATAACGCCGCCCCAGGACTGGCCGTAGACATCGATGGGTCTGTTCTCCAGGCCCAGGTGGCGGATGAGGTTATTAAGCTCATCTAAGAACAGGCCAATCGACCAGAAAGCCTGGTCGCCATTCTTCTCCGGCAAATGCGTTGATCTCCCATTGCCAATCTGGTCATAAAAGATAAGTGGAACAGATAGGTCGGTCAAGGGCAGGAGGTATTCATGGCAAGCTCCAGGACCTCCATGCAGAACAATCAATGGTGGTTGCTCAGAAGAGAGGTCCCCGACAACTTTGTACCAGGTATGACACGGCTTGGACAGGCCAGGCACGTTGAAGACCGCTGTTCCTTCCATGGGCACGCTTGTAAGGTGTTTAGGTGCTAAAATGGTTGGAAATGATTGAGATTAAAACCAAAAGTTGCACCTCATCTAGGAAATCTAGGAAGAAGAGGAGAGGGGAAACGAGGGAGGGGAAGATGACGAGTAATGGCCAGTTTTTAAAATTTTAGACAGGCTGACAGAGCCGTGCTCACATTCCAGGGTTATGACTTTAGCCAACGTGCAGACAACGGCAGACCAACTTGAGTCAGTGAATTTCCATAATCAACAGATTGCGCCTAGTGGAAAAGCCACTAAACAATCATCTAATGGTGGTCCAATCAAATAATTCACATTGGCTGCACTTTGTGGAACTGTTTTTTTATTTTATTTCATTTTTTATAAAAAACAAAAAAGCCGACTTTATCAGCTTGAATTTATCCGGCTGACTCCTTCCTATTTAGGAGACATTGTTTTGTGAGTGCCGGTCTACCGGTGTCACACACAGAGGTCACAAACAAAGTCATACGAACAGTCACATGTAAGACTACAAGGGAAGGCTGTCACCAAGAGTCAGCATGAAACTGCGCTGGGCAATGAAGACGGCAGAAGGCTCCCGCCACGTATGTCACAGGTCACGCATGCACCCATGTGCAGTCACATGGAAAATGTTAGCCGCGTTTAACAAGTGCCTCTAACCACTGTCGTTGCACAGCGCAGCGGTTATGCATGTTTGTCACAGCCTAGTTTTAAAAAAACTTGGCAACTTTGACAGGGTTGAAAATGATTTATTGTCGCTCTACTTCATATTTTGGTAGCTTGACTAGAAAAGACAGAGCGTCATTGTCTTCATTTGATTGATGGATTGTGGGCCGAATGATGTACCGATGATTTTTCGTGTCTTGTGTTACACACAAATCTTGATGCAACCCATCGCCGCTTTAGGGAGTTGATTTGGCACTAATCAGTCTGTGTTCACCTGAGGATTCCGTGTTTCTGGAGCTTGCTGAACAATTGTCTCTGATGAGCTATGCAGCACTTTCGCCGTCGGGAACGAGAGAATCACAGGTTACTTTATTAGTATTCAAATATTCAGAGGCTCAGATGAGTGTTGCTCCATCACAGATCCTTTAGAGTGCGATAAGAATCAACGTGCATCACTTACAGGGATTCTATCCAACCGGGGAGCCCTGAATTGGAGGTACGTCACTAGCCACTAAGTCTTATGGAAATGAAGGCCCCTTCAATACCGACGGTGACGTTCTAGCAATCTGCATAATGACCTTTTTTACTAAGATGCAGGTGCTGCATTTCAATTCATTGGGGGACCCTTGCGGTTTAGTAGTGGCAGTTTGTACCTCTAGTTTGGTGTAGCTCCTGACCCATGTGCATCCTTGTGGCATTCAAACGGATAAGCTCTTTTCTAGTAGACTTCCGGACATTGAGAGGATATATCAACATGATTGTTATCAGAGGATTCACGTCTGTTTGTTTGGCGGTCTGGCGAGACACCCCTTGACTGGGTTGAAAATACCCGATTGCTTGCAGAGACTTTGAGTTTTATTGTGCCAATAAAGTAGTAATTCATTGCACGCTAGGTTCATACTGACCAATTTTGCCCGTCATATCATTTCTTAGAGGCCAAATACAGATGCGCTTTCTTCAAAATCACTCTGCCAATTTCAATGCGCGAAGTGAAAACTGAGTCCTCACCGCCGCGCCAGACCCTACGTCGAATTCATCCTCGAGAATCATCCCAATAGCACCCGATACGCTTGCAAACTGAACCTCATAGCTCCCCGACTCGCTCTTACCGTTCATCAGCGTCAGCTTGAAACTCGGCGGGTCAGCAACCATATCAGCCGTGATGGGGAAGCGAAAGGCTGTATCAAAGGCCGGGTTGAAAATGTCCATCCCCGGGCTGTACGTCTTGGCAGGCGTGACAAACTCCTTGTCGCCCCATGATACCTTGACGCTGGGGTTGAGCTCGTCGCGTTGGCCTGTTAGTCCGGTGACGCCGGCAATGAGCACAGTGGCGATGCCGCAGATTTGTCCCTCGCTTTGGCTCTCGGCCGAAATACTGTTAGATTCACCAATAAAGTTATAGAACTTGGCATGCACTGTAATCTTGCTTCCGGTGGGCTGGCCTTTGTGGACGAGGTTGAGCTCTTGGGTGCCACCGGCCAAAAGAATCTGCTTGACTGTCGTGGTGGCGATGCCAACGTCATCGTCACTGCCGATATCGTCGTCGTCCACGTCGATAGTGATGCACTGTTCATAATCTGTGACGAGAAAGTCGTGTGTCTCGTTCCACTCCGGATCATGACTGTTCTTAACGGTCGAAGTGCGCCACTCCCCCTCCGCACCAACATTGACAATGCAATAGCAGTCAGGAATGTCTTTGACGATTTTCTCCAGAAGACGCTTGGCCCCGCTCTTCTTCGGACCCGTTATGCCGGTGGCGTTGCCGATTGTGAGGCGTATGACGCCGTGGTGATGCTGAAAGGTTTTGAAGTAGTCATTAGAAGCGTCAAGTTTGACAAGGAAGCGGTTGGGCAGGACCGCCATAGAAGCAATGATATTAAGAATGACCTTGCGAACGGCCTTGTCTATGAGACAAAAGTCTGCGAGATTGGCGGCGTCAGTGAAGTCGAGTTCAAGACTCGGCGGGTTAATGAATGCAATCTGGGCGGCTCCAATCTGGTGACGTTTTGTATTAGTGTGAGAGAACAACACGTCTTTGGCCTCGCTGGAGCCCATACCAAAGGAATGATGTTTGTCAAGGGACAGAGCAAGACTGATAGCCTTCCCTTTAATTTCACGTGCTCGATTCCCTATTAAACCAAGACCTGGTTAGAAATGGAGAGAAGTCGCCGTTGTCAGTTAGTGGCGAGCATTTACCACTTTGGGCACCATTTGGCCTTCGAGCTCGAAATCGCACCGGCCGTCCCAGTCCAAGTCCATATCAAGCTTGATGCCTTGGTTTTCGGTTTTGTGAACGTCTACGTGAGAGAGCTTGATTGGGACGGGTCCAAAGTCCAGCTTGACAAAGCGTAGCGTCGAGAGAGGGCCAGGCAACATGGAAGCTAGCATGGGCTCGACCACCTGCTTGATCATACTGCCGCCAGCGACGTTGATGTTGGGCCATAGGTGGGTGATGATGTCGTTGAGGAAGCCTTCTCAAATGTGAGCGAGATGATCCTAAACAGCCAGGGAAGTGACAGGGACGTGAATGCGGAGTTGAGGATGTGGAATCATGAAGGTAGAGACTCGGAGGTAGCGTCTAACCTGCGGATTCTGCGCCTCCAGAGGCAGTCAAAGTGTCGACGAGAGAGGCCATGATGGGCGGGGACGGTCTGTTCGATGGCTTGGCAAAAAGATGCAGAAATGGAGAAGAGGGATTTCAAAAGAGGACAGAGTAGAAGCGATTTGGAACAAGGTCTTGATATATGTGATGACGATGGATTTGGAGGCCTTGCGGGGTTTGCTGAGGACGTTGGTGCTGGTGCTTGTCAGCCAAAGAAAACAGGAAACTGAGGTCTTGACGTCATTGAAGATTCACGTTTCACAGGCCCTACGCAACGCCTGCAGGAAGCTTGGAGGGATTCACTCCTCGTCCAACGCAGCGCATTTATATCAAACAATTATGCATAATATCATGCTACGCTGTTCAACCCCACAAGCTTAGTCAGCACCTCCTCCACAGTAGGGCAGAGCTGCATTTGGGCCCAACAGAGAATGAGAGCTTAATAGAGCACTTTTATTGGAAATAATAAGTCTTCCTTTTATTTCAACGATATATTATGTCCATGTGTTTAATTATTTTATTTTGACATTGTATAATCCATAGCTTATCCATATCTCAGTCTTTGACATCCTCCGCTAACCTAAATGAAAAGCATTTTTTTCGTATCATGTACACAAGCGTCCTGTCTTGAAGTTAGCGGTCGGTTTAATAAAGCCACATAGGCTGGCAATCTTACGCTGAAAGTCCAATAGCACCTCCAGCCACAAGATAGAATGACGTCGACATAGGATCATCATCTAGGCTGAACATTGGTGGAATAATGGGAAACATGGCGGGGACATGTCCCCCCGGTGTTGTGTCAATGATTTTGACATGAGATACTCCATAGCTGAGATAATGCAACTTCCCAGACATAATTTCGACAGCTGGTGTTGAGCCGATGATTTGTCCACCCCAGTTGAGCGCAGCGACTCGAGCGTAAGCAAATGAGTTGTTCGGAGAAAGTTCAAATCCAGTCTCAAACCCCTTCCGAGGGGAGTCGATTATCATGTTGTTGATGCCATTGAGGTCATGCAGGGAATTTGATAGAAGCTATAAACGTCAGTCTGAGTTTACTTGAATGTAAATGCTTGTGGAACTTACCAAGGCCCATTTCGCCACGTTTGTCGCTCCATTCCAAGACACGTAAATGGTTTTCTCTTCTTCGCCCCATGATGAAATATTAGGTCCCCAGTGTGGCTTGCCTTCCCAATCGCCCTTCCAGGCTCTATAAGCTATCACAGGACCATGCCCATGATCACTGGGAAGAACCTGGCTTCTTTGGAAATCCAGTACAACGTGTCCTTTCGGAGAGTACTCGGTGTACATTGCATTTTGCCCCCAAGCAACAAAAGCTCCCCCGTTGGGGAGTCGCTGCATGCCGCCTCTAGACGCGCTGATGATGCTCTGAGGATGATACCACTCATTGACCACCTTCACCGTCATGGTCTGTAAATCATATTCAATCTCCAGACCTCGAGAGCAGTGATCATCGCCCTCTGGGCAGAATCCGTTTTTCAGTTGCGCATTGTCAAATAGCGTGAAACGATTTGGCCCGCTGACACGTGCGTTGTGTTGGTAGGCAAACTCAGCCGACCCGTTTTCGGTGATGTCTGTGAATTCGTTTTCTTTGCCACCCATCACCCACTTGACCTCAGAGGTTTTGCCATCAACCAAAATGATGGAGTTGAAATGCCGATAGCTGACAAGGAAATCACCCTCGAGAGTCTGAATTTTAATGTTAGCATAGAATTACCTTGCGAAGAGGCAAAATTACCTTCTGAACGCTATTCATATGGCAATAATCATGGTGACCATCTCCTAGGTTGTAAACGCCTTGTCCCTTGTACGGCCAGAAAGTGGTATTGACTGGGAAATTCTTCAAGGTTGAAAACTCTGTTAACACGTTATTGGTGACAGGGTCAATCTCCTGAAAGTAACAATCCCTGACACCATCGCCACTCTCAGGACCTCCAATTGAGCTCAGATCTGTTTCAGTGTTTATGGAGAAAATTTGAATGGCGGTGTCGTCATGCGTGAGGATACACTCGTGATCGTCAATGTTAAATTCAGGATGACCTTGCACACGAACATGGTATAGCTGTTGATAGTGCTGATTGTATATCCTGACAAAGTCTCCAGTGTACGTAGCGAGCACAGGTTGTCCCTTGAAGATGAAGGGTTGGAGAGTCTGAGAACGCGCGTATTCTTCCTCGGCCCAAATCAGACTCAGATCCTGCGACGAGATGATGCTAGGCCCATAGCCTGATCCACTATATGCTCCAGTGAGAAAGATGAAGCGAGACTGATCAGCTCTTCGGGGCTCGAGTTTGTTGACCTGATAAATGGGTGCTTTGATGTTTGGTGCTGAATGGAATGTCTGCTCAGGTTGCAAGCCGAGGTCACCATCTTGGTATGACTGTAAATTCTTGTACAACGGGACATCTCCTACAACCCCAAGAAGCCCATCAAGTATTAAAAACAGGTAAAAGGCAAACCTGACTGCAAAAGGCCGTGCAGCCGACGGACAGTAGGCCATGTTGGCGGGACAGCTACCGGGAAAAACAAAGAGAAATAAATGAAAAATGGCCAAAAAGCGAACTCTGGAGAAAATAATTATTTGTTAAAATGGTCGGATACATCAAATTGAATGAACGGACAGGAGTACGCGTACTGCCGACCAGGAATAGCCATGGACCCTAAGCGGGGGTTGCAAGGATCGTCCGCGGATTTCTGCACGAGCAAAGATGCATAACCACTGGCCCGCAGCCACTGGCGTTTAGAGACAGGGCGTGCGAGAAGGGCAGGAGGGTCATTCATTGGTGCTCGTGTTTTGAGTATCCTCTACTGGTCCCTCAGTTGAGAATCACCCGCCGCGTCATTATGTGTCGGACATGAGACTTGTAGCGTCCCCTGACAAAGGTGGACCGATGTTGCATCGTCAGGCCGTTTGAACCCAGACGCTTCTAACGAGCCACCGTCGGATTCGTCACACTGGCCCTACCAGGCGGTGGAGGTTCTCAAACAAAAACCAGGGGGGCCGAGGGTCCGACGCTCCCGTTACGTTGCGCACAGTCCACTCCCGACAGTCCACTTCCGATGGTTGGCCCCTGATTGTGACGGCGGGCCACAAGTGAAGTGAACAAGTAGCATGAACTGGGCAGAATGTAGTATGATTTGTACAAAAAGCACCGCCTCTCGTATGTGCGTCCTGTTCAAAGAGGCGTCTAGGTAAGGACCCGAGCCTACTAATGACCTTTGGCGTGGTGTTGTGGATTTTGGACTCGACAATGGAAAGGTTGGCGAGTGTGAGTGGGGCGAACTGAATTCCTTGTACGGCTCCTTTGCCTCCGCAAACCCATCCATCTCAGCCAAATTCTGGCTAAATAAACACCTTGAACGTTTCATCCAATAAAAAAGAGGCCATACTCTAGTTGATCTGATTAAACACGGAAACTTTTATGGCCCGTAGCCGTACAACTGGGAAAAACAGTTTATTTCACGGTAAACCTGTTGCTAAGCCTCTATGAAACTTTTTCGCCATATTATATCTTCAATGATGGAATAATATTGGACTAATTCGATACCATCTCAAGTAGGCAATGGTTAGAATTGATGCATCAAGAATGGTGTTGAACATGTTGTCTTTGTAATCAACAGCATCCATAGCCCCGCACTGTTATCGCTAAATCTCCACATCTATCAGTGTTCGAGCAGCGCTGTTTATCATCTCATCTCTACCATGGCACCAAATCAAATTAAAGCTAGACGAGTCACCCAAGCATGCGACTTTTGTCATAGGCGAGGCCTCAAATGTAGACGCGCAGCCGGGGTCTCAGAGCGAGACCAGGCTTCATGCCTTACTTGTCTAGAATACAAAGAGCAGTGCACCCGGACGCGCCAACCTAAGAAGCGCGGTACCAAGCGCCGCAATTCTCTTGTAGCAACGGGTAGTCGGGAAGAAAGTTCAAAAGCCGTGAATCTAGGGCTTCCGTTGGGTTACTTTTCGACGTTGCGCCACGAGTCTGGTCCTGAGTCACTGCGGAGTAGAAGAATCATCACTGCGCTTTTGGATGTGTATCTCGACACGATTCATCCAATGTTCGGAAGCCTCTAATGTTTTCTTAGAATGCAACTAACACTTTTTCAGGTTTCCACTGTACTGTGAACGCGAGATATGGGTTGGCTGGAGAGATGGATCATTCCCTCGCGATGCTTCTGACTACATGGGCCTCATGTGCATGTGCGCGCTTAGTGCCCAGCATGTTGGCAACCGCGCCTTATTCAGCGATAATGAGCCCCCGGTGGATACAGCGATATTTGCCCAAGAGTATCTAGATGAAGCTGAAGCCCTTGTCGCCACCGACCCCCACGCAATCGACTTGGCCAATATTGTCCGCTCATATGGGTTTCTTGCGTTGCTTGGAGCGCAAAACGGAAACACCATCATGTTGCACAAGTATCTAGGACTGTATCATGAAATCTGCGCCAGGTCCAACTTTCATGATGAATCAAGATGGTCCACTGATATTAGTGAGTGCGAGATTGAAGTGAGACGCCGTCTCTGGTGGGCCATCTATCGACTGGAGGTTCATACGGCATGTGTGCTAGGGGGCCCAATCAGATGTTCCGAGACACAGTGCGATGTTGGCTATCCATCAGGTCCTCATCATCCCGCCTTCATCCCTGGACGGGATGGACAATTTGAAGACTGGTTCTCGGGCTGGAATTCAACCACAGATCTGTATCGTCTACTTGAGCACGCGGTGTTGAATTTTCGGTTAAAGAATCGTAAACATCCGTCGGTGCTTCTAGAATGTCAGGACACCAAGGCAAAGATCATAGCAGAAAAGCTTGCGACTATACAAAACGACCTCTTGCCTCAATTTGGGTCTGCTTCGTCCAGATCGACGGATAGTGGGCGAAATCGATGTGGATTCCAGGCGTGCAACATCCTCTGTACTATCCATTTCGTTCGTATGATCTCGACTCTGACTGGACAGGCGAGTATCGACAATGTTTGTCGCACTGCCAAAGAGTTAATGATAAGCATGAACTCCGTGCCAGAGGAATACATAAGAGCTTCAGGCTCGCCTCTACTCCAACAATTGGCTGGGGTTGGCCATATGCTTCTCGGTGTTGCAAGAAAGCAACCAACCCCAGCGTACTACCCGACGTTAATGGAGATCATGTACTCCATTGTGGAATTTTTAAACAAATTTAGCAAATACAATAATCTCGCAGCTGCGGCGAAAAATAAGCTCAATAGAGAGCTTGAAGACTACGAAAAACGCGTGCAGAGCCTAATTCTGTGCGAGCCGAGCGACCCTCAAAACCCTCAGCTCAACAGTTTGGATGAAGCCTTTTCTCCAAATATTTTTACCTTTAGCGACGAAGATGACCAAGGATTCATGAGTACCAATTTCCTACGAGCATTTCCCTGGCCATTCAACCCCATAGATGGTTAATCGATGAACCTTCACAGTTTTTACTATCCCAATTAATATTGGCGTATATTTCAATTCTAATAGCCCCCCTTGATCCCCTCTCTGTCCCCACTTGGTGCATTTCGGTTGTTTGTTTGCTTCTGCTTGTTTGTTCTCCAAGCATAGTACTCTCCTCCAGTCATAACGGGATACTTTGGCGGGTTGTTCTCATCGATGCAGGTAGGGATAGGCTCAAGAAGCTTTGATCGATCGAAACCAAAGAAGAAAGGTGCCGAGTACCGCTCCTTCCCACTCTTGTTAATGACCCGATGGATGGTCGAGACGAAGAAATCATTTGTCTGTCTCATGAAACAATCGGCAATGTTCACTACCAGGGATCCTGGGATAGGGTTTGCCTTGACCCATGTTCCATTCTTGCTGAGGACCTCCAGGCCGCCAGCCGAATCTTGTGTAACCATAGTGAAGCATTCGACATCAGTGTGGGCTCCAATTCCATTTTGGTCATCCACGGAGTGCGACTGTTGCGGATAGTGTAGTATTCTCATGCCGGCCTCTGGCTTTTGAACATACTCGTCAAAATAGGTCTCGGGTAGATGTAGCGCGAGTGCAAAGATGCGAGTAAGCTGGCGGGATAGGCGCAATAGCTGCGTGTGATACGCATACAATCCTTCCCGAAATCCTGGAACTTCAGAAGGCCAAATACTCACTGACGGTTCGCAATCGTCAACTGCATATGGGTCCTCAGCTGGATCATATGCCCAATTGAATGCTTCGCTGAGATCTAAAAGCAGTCAGTATCCGTGTACCTCGCTGACTGGATGCATACTTACCCTGATGCTTCCAACCATTCCGGTTATAGCATTCCATGGGATGATAGCCCACATATTCATTGGGGACAAGACCAGTAAAGACCTCCATCTTCTTTTCTTCTGGTAGAGCAAAGAAGCGTTTCGCTTGCTCCATGGCGCCATCGACATATTTGGGATCGATGCCCTTGTCAATATTAGATTTTGAATCTAACAAAAAGTAATGCTATGTGAACCTACATGATTGATTAAATAAAAGAAACCAATTTTCCGAGAGGCCTCTCTAATTTCTTCTGCGACTGCTTGTCGGTCTTGCAGCTCTGGGCTCCAAATTTTGGATGCATCAATCACGGGTATTATGTCGAGATCCACGGAAACATTTGAATTGAAGGTGAAGACGGTTCCGTTGTGCAGGGTCACGGTGGTCCCTGTCGAAGACGTTGATTCAGTTTGGGTGGACATGCTGAATGGGGAGTTTCGTTGGAAGCTATCAATTTTCTTTAATTTCCAATTCGGAATTTTTACATTTATTCTTGAGAAAACACCAGGTTTAAGTATGAATCCAGAGGCATTTTTACGATGGTGGGTAAGTGTGCAACTCAATGTCAAGATGTCGCCTTAACGTGGATGAACTGGTAAACTGCACCCTGGTTGAACATGGCCCATGCATGCGATGATAAGACCTTGGGCTGGTAAACTGATAAACTGCTAAACTGCAATTTTGGTCAAGCATTATCGGCGACCTTTGATTGGGTCACGTTGGACGCTCCACCAGCGACCAACAGCTGTGCCATGATAACAAATGATCTCACGGCCCGGTTATTTGGCGATAGACTACAGAATTGGGGCAAGTAGCTGATCTGCTCTGTTTCCTTGGGGTTACGGACCCACTGCTAATCAGTGTGGCCAACGGCAGATGCTATGGTTTCATCAAACAAGGTATCATCAAGTCGGTAGATCCGACGGCGATAAGTACACATATAAAAGCCAGCCAAAAAAAAAACAGGCCAATTGTTTTGGATAGTGTCCAGCCACCCATCATGACACCCCGAAGCCAATTATTTCGTCGCCTGGTTAAGCGACTGGAGGTCCAGCGCGATGAAGATGCGGATGTCGAAATCTACGTGAACAAGGACACTCGGCCTCTGCCACCATCTCGACGTACATATGGGCCATGGAACTTTGTGGGGCTCTGGATGGTGACGGGCTCCTTCAACGTCGGAGGATGGACAACCGGCTCGTCCCTGATTTCCCTGGGACTCAACGTGTGGGCAAGTGATGCCTGCTCATGAGATCAAGAAAAGACTATTGCTGATACCAGGTAGCAATCGGTACTGGCCATCATTGTTGCCAATTTAATTGCAGGTTTTTTGTGCATTGCTGGTGGACACCCTGGAGCGAAATGGCACATTGGTTTTCCGATGTGGATGAAACAGAATTGGGGTATTTGGGGCTACCTTTTTCCGATGGTGAGTTTCTATTGCATCCGAAATAACCTGGAGCTGTAACTGATCATGCAAAGGCCATTAGAGTGTTTTTGTCCTTTGTTTGGACATCGACAAATACTTGGTACGGCAGCCAGTGCCTCAAAGTTTTGCTAACATGCATCTGGCCATCATTCCTTGACCTTGATGGTGAACTCGCGGGTGGGGCCATGAAGGTTTATGATTTTGTATCGTTTATTCTATACCTTGTGCTCTGTGTACCACTCGCATGGGTTAGCCCAGAGCACTATCGCAAGCCTTTTTTTACTGCATCAATCACGGTTGCTACCACCGTCATCGTGCTTCTCATCTGGTCGACTGTGAGGGCGCATGGCGGAGGCGCGCTGCTCGCCGACGTGAGTGGAATATCTGGCGTTGAGCCGGCCAGGGGCGGCAATCTCGGATGGGCTTTTGTGGCCGCCGTAACTGCGAACATCGGGAGCATCGCTACGCACATGTGGTCGCAATCTGACTATACGAGGTATGCTCGGAAGCCGGGAGACCAGATCCTGGCCCAGCTCGTCATGGTTCCACTCGGCACTATTGTTGTGGCATGCATTGGCATCATTTGCACATCATGCGCTGCGACATTGTACCCTCAGGAGAAGAGCCTGATGTGGCAGCCTTATGTGTTCCTCGACGCGATCCGCAAGTATGAAGATAATAGAGGTGCTCGGGCCGGTGTTGCCTTTGCCAGCATCGCATTCATGGTCTCTCAGTTCGGCATGGTTGTGGCATCTAACCTGGTTGTTGCTGGGATTGACTTGGCAGCGCTTTTGCCGCGCTGGTTTACAATACGCAGAGGTGGTTACCTGACTTTGCTTTGCGCTTTCATCATGCAACCGTGGTCACTACTCAACACTGCTACAAACTTTCTCACTGTTGTTGGAAGCTTCAATGTGTTTCTTGGTCCGCTCATGGGCATCATGTTTGCGGATTATTTTGTACTTCGAAAGACTACCATGAAGTTGACTGATTTATACGGTTCCTCACAGAGCATTTACTGGTACACCAAAGGATGGAACTGGCGTGCTGCCGTTGCGTGGGTTTCGGGGGTTTGGTTTCTCCTGCCCGGATTGGTTCAGAGAGCTGTTGCACCTAGCGCATTTTGGGGCGGATGGACCCGGCTGTATCAATTGGCTTGGTTCGCCGGGTGTTTGGTATCTGGGCTTTTGTTTCTGGCCTTGGACTACTTCTGGCCCATGCCCGAAAAGCAGGCTGTGGATGACGTGGACTGCTTTGGCACGTTTGGTGACCCGCCGGTCATCAGTGGCCTTGATGAAACGCCATCAGTCTCGTTTTCTCTCAAAGGGCAAGAAAAAGTGGAAGATGAAGAGATGAAGGTCTGATTCTGATAAAGTTATTTAATCGATTTTCCGGATGCTGGTGTTTAATTAACGAACCACGCCCCCACAGCGGGTCTTGCATCCTGACAGGTTCGAACTCCATGATGAACCCTTTTCTCACCGCATGTGTATGCATGTAGTTCTCGGAAGTCACGGCTCGCATCTCGTATGCGAAAATACGAGTCGAAAACCTTGAGTGCGGAAAAATAAGAATTACGGCAGCTATTCCGAAGTTGTGGTGGTTGTTCTCCCGTTGGGGATGACAGGGGTCTCCTGACTGGGAACTTGGCTTTCGCGCGTTTCACCTCTGTTTGACACAAACAGCACCTATACCGAATAGGTCATTCTGGAAAATCAATGGCGCGACGGCACGGCAATAACGGCATCTCAATTGAACAATTTAAATGTTGCACTCTATCCGTGTCGTTTCGTTTCATCATGGCTTTCTGTGATAGGTGGAATAACGTGATCAACCTTTACAAGGCTACGGAACGTCCTCGCCTCACCATATTCCGACAGGATTCCCAGTATAGAGCTCAGTATAAAAGTGCCATCGCCCGTAGAATCCAATTGATCAATTGAACCATTCAATCAACTCATTCTAGAAACATACAAAATGTACTCCTCTGTGAAAAACACCGTCTCTTTGAGCCTCTTGGCTCTACTAAGCTTGGCCGAGGCTGAGACTATCTACTTCGGCCCTGCCTTCTCACTCGGCCCAACCAACTCTTGGATTCGAGAGGCCACCACGACTCTTGTCCTTCCTGAGGCCCCAAGCCCTCAAAAGGACCGCCTGGCTCTCTGGCCCGGAATGGGAACGAGTGCTGGTGACCTCATTCAGGCACTGGCAGTTTCCTTTTCTGACCCCGCGAGGTAAACGCTCGACTACTTAGAATTCCTTATGGTTTACTAACTCACGAGAAGCAACTGTGGTGCCACTGCTGGCCAATGGTGCACATGGGCTAGCACTCTGCAAGGTATTTCTTTCCACTAAAATGATAAAAGTATGAGCTGACTCTGTTAGGCACTCAATTGGGAGGCAAGCAGGTTCCTGCTTCGGCTGGCGACAAGCTGGTCATGCACTGTAAGTTTGAGGATATCTTTATTGTGCGGAGTTTGCGGGATCTAACATGAATTCAGACAAATACAATGACTCGACTGGAAAGTATGACCAGACTGTAACTGTTGGCGGCACTGTCGTTTCAACCCTTTCCACCTGTAAGGATCCTATAGCGAGTTGATATTAACGTTGCCGAAGCTAATTATCACAGCCTCTGGACAAGCCCAGGGATGGGGAACTGCCGTCGAATGCCAAGACAGTGCCTGCGTCGGAACTGTTGCAGCTCACCGTAAGTCTATGATTCTTCTGAATATTGAGAAGCGTGGCTAACCAGTCCAGAATACCTCGACACCAAGATTATTCTCAACGCCGCTGACACGTCGTTTGCCGATACCTTGGTCCTTACCGAGGCCACCTCGTCCGGATTCAACACAACCGACGGAGGCAAGACTTGGCAGGTGTCCACCATCAACATCAACTCTCACACCTTCAACTACAGCTCCTAAGTTGAATGAGGAGATGAAGGAATGGGAGTAGCACAATGATCCAGGCATGAAAGAGAAATTGTCCGAAAAGCTAAAATCTTTGATATCAAGCATTATCTCCTGTACATTTATTTCAAGGCGTCACATGCATTGGCGTTGCAGTTTAAACTGATTTATTCTTCAAGCATATATACATTAAATTCAGAAAATACAAGAATATACTGAGAAATAAGCTTTAGCCAGCAAAGATGGGGTTGTGTTGGCGTTGTGTCGGAATGCACTTTGAATTTATGACACTTAATTCAACATGTCAATGCAGTCAAAGCTGACGCCTCCACTGAGATATTGCGATCCGGAGCTACCCGTGATGATGCTGATGGTCATGATTTGCCATTCGCTAGTGCTCTGCTTAAATGCACTGGCAGGTACGGAGAACTCAAACTTGACGTTGTTACCGCGGTAGGTTCCAGTGGTAAGACTTCGGGTCTTGGCTTGGTTTGTGGCGCTGGGTGCACGAGCCGACCAGTCGTTGACTTGGATAGTTGGTCTGCCGTTGATGTACGCCTGGGTTATACCAATGCGAATGGTGTGCGCATTGGCAAGCTGGGCCTGAGTCAATTTGAAATAAACAAGGTGGTTGTTGTTTATGTCCTGCCACATGTATCCTGGGAACCCGTTGGTGGCTGTTGTCCCTACAATAAAGTTGCTCGCGTCCCACTTGGCAAGGCGCTTGTCAGATGGGTGCATGTATGTTGGCTTCATGACCTTATCCTCAAAGTTGAGGAAACCTCGAGGAGTTCCATCCCACTGACCGATTCGCCAAATGACGGCGTCGTCAGCAGGATCCGTCGCCTTGACAGTGTTCACCGCCGTGCCAGCGCCCTTGTTTACAGTAACAGTGCCTGTGTAGACTTCGAGTTCGTCTTTGTAAACCGTCATGGTGTAAGTACCAGGAATGACTTTCTTGATGGACCATGCACCATTACTGGAAGACGCAGTGCCCCAGTACTGGGCCTGGGTGTTAGATAGGCCAACGGTGTAGGTGTATCCCGACTTCATGTTGGAGATGCCGACACCAGAAGCATATCCTCGGTCACCCCAACTGGTCCAGCCGTCAAGCTAAGAACGACTTAGTTAGCACGCAGTTCTCAAAAGATGGAATTTTAGGTGGCTTACTCCGATGGAATCGAACCAACTCCAGTCTGCGTTGCGAGCAAAGAGGTTTGTGCTAGGAGAGCCTCCGTCGGTAAAAGCAAGGACGTGAGGGCCCTGGAGACCAAATCGCATGGGATCCGTGCTACCCATGTTGTAGTAATAAATCTCGTACAAATCTTCACCGGTAGAATCGGCTCGGGTGAGCAAAGATCGGAAAAACGGGCCACCGGATGCCTTTTCGTGGTTGGAGCGAATCATGTAAAGGCCAACCTTGCCGTTAGATCGACCAATGTAATCGTCTAAGAGCGGTTAGCCACGGCAAGAGAGACGGGCAATGGAAAGGCAACAAACAGTCAATGGTTCGGCCATAGATAGAGCCCTGGTAATGCTTGCTCTTGGTAATTCCGTCTCCGTTGATGCTAACGTCTGATGCCTCGATGTAACTGCTACCAGGGTCGTAGTAGTCTAACCACGAGCGTTAATAATTGTCTCGTTTGCCCCATCCAATTCGGCATACATACCTGGGTCGGTTGAAGCGTGACTGAAGATGCCGGACTTGATTCGCACAATGTAACGCATAGCCGAGACACTGTCGTCGGCCTTGTTGGTAAACAGATACACATTGTTGTTCTTGTATCGCACGACAATGTAGTGCTTCAGGGTTCCGTGCTGGACTGAAACTTTGATGACATTGGTGTTGTAGGTGGCAATTGAGACGGTGCTGGCGCCGAGACCGGACTCTACGTGACTGACAACTGTAAGAATTCGTCGTGTTTATAATTCGCTGCACTCACGTGTTTTTGCCGCCCCAACCATTGAACTCTTGTCCCTTGTACTTTAGAGAGTTGATGTCGCCAGTCGACTTGCTAACGCTGATGACGAGGTCAGCGCCGGAGTCGATGACATAGTTGCCATTCTCGTCTTTCCATCCCCAGGCCGCCGCAACAGCCGCGGGCCATAGCAGCAGCGTATAAACAGCCACTAGAAACAACATTTTGGGACTACAGTGATGTTGGCCCAGAGTAGAGTGGCTGGTTGCAATCACCAATTCATACCCATGCGGTCCTTTATACCCTCGGATCTGGCCGAACGAGGCCAAGTCTTCTCCTATCCCAACTCTACGCATGCCCATTCGGGCTGTGACCTGACCCTCGTGTTTCTTTAACCCACTTTTTCCACCGTATCGTAGTGGGGTCTGTTCCCAAGAGCGGCATCATGCTCCGTTGCGGCTCGGATTGATCCGCCTGGGACTCTCGGCAGGGGAATTTCCACCAATGCCGACCAGGGTTTAATCTTGGCGCGGCGTTAGAGCTGATGTTTAAATCTTCCGTGCATGCCATTCTAGTCACTTGCCTGGACTCTTATTATCGATAGGAAAGGAATACAGTGTCTTTGTTTTGTGTTAACTTGTATTGTTTCATGGTGCATTCAATTCCGCCTTATTTCCTGTACGGGTAACAACCATATTGCATCAGGCAAACAACAAGCACGGCATGAGAGTCATGCAGCGCTTTGTAAAATATCGCCGCATTTTTCCCATCCAGGGCCTTAAGATATCGGAAGGGATGCCCATTTTGGCAAATCACATCCGCGTACCGTTGCACGTTTCCAGGATTAAATTGCATGCTTAAAATGCCATGCTTTAACATTGCATCCTTCTAAACCTTGAAATTAATGTTGTCAATATATCGCGGAAATTATTCTTTGTCGGTACCCCCATAAATAGTCACGCATCATCTGGCCATACGTCATAAGGCATTCATGACAAAATGGCACTACACTCGTCCAGCCATTTTATCAATTAATACAGCAAAGCTTGGAATTATACATAGTAACCAAAGATGAGCTCCAAGGTATTGGGCCCGAGGCATATCATTCAATTACATTCGCTGCGACTGCCTTGCTTCGCCCTCTCCATCATCTATCGAGAGCAGAAGAGATCACCAACTCCCATCACGAATCTGCCACCTTCGTAGAAGAATAAAGGAACATTGTGAGAACCAATTCGGCAAAGAAATATATGGTGTTAAATCTTTTCTCGCCTGATACACTGAGTTGGGCAAACTCGGCGCTTTTCCTCCGTATCCGAATCGGCGTTAGTTCCGGCGGGCTTCAAGACTGGAGCCACATAGCTGGATCGGTACTGACATGGTATAGCATGAAGCTTATTTTTCTCCAGATCTGGTATGTTTGTCTCGTGTTGGGCATATGCTGTGATTCCCATGATCCCACCCCAAACCATCACAAGCGACAACATGTTGCAAACAACCAATGAAAAGGGCGTTTGGCCGAGCGGTCTAAGGCGCTGTGTTCAGGTTAAGAAATTAACCCATTACAATTCGCAGTCTCGTAAGAGGCGCAGGTTCGAGTCCTGCAGCGCTCATTCTTTTTGCCATAATCGAGGACCTAGCACAAGAGGGTTTGATGCATCATAACTGCTGTCTGCTCCAATAATTATTGCCAATGCATCGGAAATACCCTAAACATGGTTGGTGCTGCGAAATATAATGCGAGTTCTGAGTCGCAGCCGTGTGGGCCACACAGCTTGGAAATGAGAAATACTATTAAACCCCTACTACCTACCTGGTCCGGCTCTTGTACTCGGAAATAGAATCCACCACTATTTGGCCGATGGCAAGCAGCTTTTCCTCCTTCAAGTAACCGCATTGGATTTGGATCCCAACGGGAGCCCCGTGATACATATCAGGATCATCTAGTTGCAGTTAGATAAGAAGATCCACCACCCCATCGCCCCACATACACCTACATGATTGCCAAATTTTCTCATCTTCACCTTTACCAGCAGAGTAATCGCTCTCAAATTTATCCTCATCCCTGTCAGCATGAGTAACAGGGATGACCATTGTGGTGTGGTTGAGGACGTTGGCAGCGGCAATATAATCTAGTGAGGCCGTTAATATATCACACACAGTAAGCTTTAATCGGGGGCTTGTACTAGGATAAAAAGGTTTTCCTGGAATAAGAGCTGCTGATGCCCAGACTGGGAGTATTAAAGCATCGACGGGGCGTCCTGTGTATTGCATTTGGATTAGAACTAAATAACCTATTACGTGGCTGGCTCAGTTCACCTGTGCTCGTGACATTTTCGGTCGACATCCAGTAACAATGATACTCTGCTTTGTAATCCTTTAGCAGCTGAACAGCCTTTTCAATTTCAATGGCATTGGAAGGGGGAATTGGTTTGCCGTCTGGATAATCCCCTTTTAGCTGTGGTATTAGAGGCTCTCCCGAGAGAGCTAAACTCTCAAATATGTCGTAGCCTCCGTTGGCCATCGACAGTTTGCTCTACTCACGTTAGGTTCGCATGATTCGCAAAAAGGGAGACCCACATGAATATCCAGGGCTCTAGCATGTGATGGAGGGTGCCATGAAATGAGCTCATGGCCATTAGCACGAAGCGCTTTGGCAATAATGCCAAGTCCGCGTTGGATTGGAGGGTGTGGCTTTACATCCCCGTCAAATTCCATTAACCCGAATGACAATTTCTTACCATCCTCAAAGTCAGGTTGGTCCCTCCATGGAAGAGGAACTACAGCGGTGTCGTGAATCCAAGGCTGCGAGGATAAAATGGACTTGAATACATATTTTAAAGACGCAACAGAGGAACCAAGAATTCCGGGAACGGTAGGGATGTTGCTCTGGCCTGGAGACTATTGAAACATTAGCAAGGTCAATTTCACAAAACTTCCAGCGCTCACTGAATCTGCTACGTTGAGGAAGGAAAGTCGTCCGGCAGAAGGCTTGATGCTGTATACACCGTTGCAGGCGGCCGGTATGGAGACGGACCCGCCTGGGAACGTTATTAAGATTGACACAGTTCCGCAAGGTAATGCGAAAGCTCACCGTTGTCACTTCCAATACCAATTGCACTTCCCCTCAATGCTTGAACGGCACCTTCTCCTGCAGCTCAGGTGTCAGAACATCACGAGAGAACTTTAAGCAGAAATCCTGGCAATAAAGCCTACCCCCAGAGCTACCTCCGGACGACAGATGCTGGTTTACTGGGTTCAAGTGGTAGCCTAGGATATTGTTGTTTGTCTCAGGAAACTACTTATTTGATTAGAAGTCGCGAGCTTGAAGAGAGGCAGCTGCCTTCTTGGCGCGGCGTGAGAGAGGCGAAAATGTTTGGTGATTAGGTTCGGGCTCACTCACCCCCAGCGTTTGAACAAGAGTAGACTGGCACTCAAGTTAGCAGTGGAGTAACTGGGTTAACTCTGTGATGTATCAAAAAGCAAACTTGCCTTGGCAATGATAATAGCACCAAGAGACTCGAGTTCTCGGACGATTTCACTTTCTACGCTGCGCTTCAAGGGCGAGGATTTGTTGCCTTCATAAGTGTCTATCCAACCAACATATGTCATTGTGGTATCCATTCCGTGGACGTGAAACTGGTCTTTCATAGTTATTGGCAAGCCGTGGAGGGGGCCGATAGGCCGCCCGTGAGTCTCCATGTAATTATCTAGAGATTTAGCTCTCCGAATAGCCTGGTCGAATCCTATCTCGAGTAAGTTGCTATTCTGCGCACTATTCTTTAGCATGTGATCAAAGCATGAGAGGTGAGATATTAGCGCCTAACCAACTGATGCCCATAGGCCGCCCTTTTGCAAAATGCTTTGGTGAGGCTGACGGCTGACAATAAGCCATCCCCAGTCATTTTCATCAGGGCGGGTACCTCTAGGCCTGTGATGCGCCTCGTCTCGGTATCGAGTAATCCTTCAATGAAATCACCAGAAATGTTTCGCCTGCACCTGGCTTTCTGAATAACATTTCGAGATAGACGCCAGCGGAGGGGAATTTTATCCCGGTCTTGTTTTCTCTTTCGAGCTGCCGTTTCCTGCCAAGAGAGGGGATAGTATTCAATCTTCTTCAACGTCATGCTGCTTTGGGAGAAAAAGAGAAAACCTCAGAGCGAAAGAAAGAAACGGCAGGGAGGTTGAAGATTAGGCGGGACTCGACAATCATCATGAAGCGCCAACTAGTGGTATTTCATAGCCGAGTGAGGGGCGGATCGACAGCAGACACCGTATTTTGAAGAGCATATCACGAGGGTTGTGTGACTATCGGAATGAGAACCAATTAAAGTCAAGTTTATGTTCAGCCGGTGAGACCTGGTGATCTAAGACTCAAAACGGAAAGGCGCTGTTCCATGTGCTGTCACCCTTGCAATACAACTGCATATATGTACATGTACCTGGCACCTCCATCATTTGCCAAGATATGTGCTTTATCCCACCCATTTCCACCCAAGATGCCTCATATCTACCCTGGTTATGCAGGCTGAGTTCCGAAACCACAACTTGTTGACCACGTCCCCACCCCAACAAGCCGGTCCTCCACGGAACCGACCTCATCAGCCGTCAGAATATGACCAGCCCCAGATTCATATGCTCTGAGACCACCCATGCCAACAAGCCTCGTCCCCGAGCGGGAGGTCACATTGCTGGAACCCCTTGCACCATTTGAGACGCTACTATTCTTCGCCTGACAGGATGAAGCACATCTCATGCTGCCTGTTGTGTATTCCATATAAGTATAGCCCTTCATCAAATAAAATTGTTTCATGGGCGACGTACCGTTGCATCTGATTAGATTGATGTAAGACATGTCGTGGTTGGACTTGAGCGATAGCGTCGCCAGGGTTATCAAGATTCGCATAAAGTTTGAACGCGTATCACTAGTAAAAGATGAGCCCAAAATGCGACAAAAGACTATTCATAACTGACCTGAAACCGTCACACAATGCAACAGGCTGCAAGAAAGTAGATATTTATACTCTGTGTTATTCATCACCGTACCTAATGACCCTTCCTTCTGGGCTCCTCTTTCCGAGAATAGGCTACAAAGCAAGGCATTTTGGCATGGCCAAAGAGGCATCTGGTATGGCCAATAAAACCATTCTTTTTTCAGGTAATATCCTCTCTCTCACCGGAGGAATGATAAACAAGGAATCGAATTAGTGGATGGGCTTGAATATCAGATATGACAGTTCCTAGCGCACTCGGGAAGAAAACAGCGGCCGGGTTCGCAAATCCCAGTCTCACCACGGCGAGCATCGCCCAGTTCACCGAGAAGCACTAATTAAATGGGCTATTATTGGTCGAATTAGATATACTCCACATTATGGGCGTTGTGCTATGAGGCGGATTTGATTCAAGCCGCCTGCAAATCAACGGGCATGGAGGGAACTTGTACCACCGCCTCGGAATGCAAGGAGATCCATTGTGGTGTGAGACAAACTGACGTCATGTGGGCTGACTCCCTTAGGCGTGCGGTTAATGCACCCTTGTCCTTCTTTCTGACGAACATGGTTGGCTTAGTTATGGGTGTGAGGCCCACGTCAACAGCCACACCAGACATGTGCAAGACATAAATCCCGCCAACCTCACCGGGCGTCGATATTCCAACAATCCAATTGGCCCTGCCAACCCGCCCATATCCTGGCCCTTGCTCAGACCAATGCGAGCAGAAGAAAACACAGGCCGCAGATGCGGCTCATCTGCAGTCCATCTTCTGGACAGGGAGCTCTTTCTCCACCCGACTGAAATATGGCCAGTTTCCGGTTCCTCCTTAGCCTCCAACCTGAGGTTTTAACCAGCATGACCAAAAGGTAGCGCCATTCACAACCGAGGCATTATGCCCCCAAACGAGCAAAGTCAATCCTTGTCTTTCGGCACTCTAAATGAGAATTATCTTTCTATCCGTACGCAACCCTTCAGCCCGCATGGTATGCTATTGAACAAGAAGCAATTGTGGCGCGACAAGGCGGAGCATTTTGGTGAGAGCTCAGGCCATTGCCACGACAGTGTGACTTATCAGCTGATTAATATGATTCTTCGTGCAGATTACCTTTACAGTGCCAATTATTCAACCGACTTTTGCACAGTGAAAGGTGATAGGACGTTCAATAACCCCGTCGGCGGTATTGATGCATTTGAGATCCAGAAAGCTGAAACATCGGCATCGACCCTTGAACCATGGACAGCTGTGCTACACACTCTAAATGATAACTACAAGAATGACGTAGTTCAAGCTAGATGTCATCGGCTGGATGTATTGGACAGTGCTGTCGCCTTCCACGAAAGTGGCTTCTCCCCCTCTGCCACGCCCACGGCAACAATTGCGAAGCTCTCTCCTGCGCCAGAACATCATTCAATTCCAGATCACGAATTGCAGCCTGCTATTCTAACCAAAGTCTGGACTCTGCCGCCTCGTGTATGTGAATTCAAGACCACAGTCCATTTTCTATGTCACAGCCGTTCTTGTTATCCATCATCATTCGTTTTCGTTAATTATCGATGCTTTTGCTTTTCTAATTCGATACGTTTTTAGCCGGCTAGGGGCCGAAAACCTAAGGCCGGATCGTCTGGCCCAGAGAGAAACAGGACTGATCCAATAAAACCCAAGGCGAGGCCACAACGGCGTGGACCGCTGGCACCGGAGATCAGAAAGTCAGCCGCTCTGAAGCGTCAAAAAAGACTAGTTTGTGTTATTTGTCACT
This sequence comes from Calonectria naviculata, assembly GCA_003031705.1. Classification (NCBI taxonomy): domain Eukaryota; kingdom Fungi; phylum Ascomycota; class Sordariomycetes; order Hypocreales; family Nectriaceae; genus Calonectria; species Calonectria naviculata. Next base: position 530 of record NAGG01000191.1, on the reverse strand, counting down.
TCAAGAAACAAACTGTGAGTTCATTCCCTCGCTCTTTGACCAATATTATTAGGCCCCCGTTAAATAGCAACCACTTTGACTTTAGCTAGCAACCACTTTTATGGCTGAACTCCACTCATTGCCCTAGATATCCGGCTTCAGCGACTATAGCTAATTTTATATAGGCTCTAGCAAATACCCTTATTAACTTTACTCTTTTCTTTTTCCTCTTATTAACTTTTAATTAAAGCTATTATAAATATATTTCTTAATAAATCCCTTATAATTTCTTAAGTTTTTTTCTTTTAATAATAACTTTAAGAGCTTTAAAGATTATTATTTTAATTTTTTTAAAGTTATTTATATAATTATTAATATTATTACTAAAGAATTAAGCTTTAGCTTTATTATTTATTAAAGAAAGCTTAATATTATTTATATTATTTATATTATTTTTTAATATAGTAAAAGCTATATTAATAATTCTTATTATAATTTAAATATTTATAAATTAAAAAAATATAAAAAATATATAATAAAATAATTAATTA